>JABCMJ010001391.1:0-29244 GCA_014822125.1 Arbutus unedo
TAACTCTTCATCCTTAAAATCCTATCTCAGGGTTTAATTTGATATAAATATAGGATTTTGAAGGAAGAAGATGACGTTCATCAGTTGGCTAACAAAGATGGAATGAGGATGCGAATTGGGAGAAGCCTAAAGTTGTAGGATTTTAATGTTCAAATTTAAAACTAGGATTTATTTTGGGAAATGGGTCAAACTCTGGAATTTAATTTGTAATTTTTTCTGGGCCAATTTGATCTATGATTTCTTTGTATTATTGGATTATTGAAGGTCAATAATCTTTTCAATTTGACTAAATGATTAGAGTTTCAATTGACTTGAGCAACTTATACATCCAGCGTAATTGAGTTAAGTTTTCGAAATTCGGGATGATATTATTAAATTACCCAAATTCAAAAGAGAAAAGGCAAACAATAAAATTATGGCGCACTCTTAAATTGAAGGATAACTTTATCACTTTCAAAGGAGATATGTAATTAATATGGATAAAAAATTCTTACTAGTAATTTAATCTAAATAACCTTAACTTATTTTATTTTTATACAAATTTAAATAAATAATAATTTAATAATTCAATAGTCGAGATGTCAAATTAATTTAAAACATCAATAACTGCTGATAGAGAGATAATCTTGTCCTTTCTTTTGAAGTTGGTCCATTTAATTGTTGGGACCCATCTCAATTCCGGATCCAGTCTGTAAGATTTGTACCTCAAGTTTGAACTGAGCTGAGAGTCTGAACTTGGGAGTTGGAGAGACACACATTCTCTATCTCTCTCACATCTTTTCTTGTTTACTCCACCACCACCATGTTCTTGTGGTCCTCTGGTAGACTTTTTTTTTTAATAACTAAGCGTAAAATTAAAAAGGATAAAGCGGATATATATTTTTTATAAGGGGCATACTCCAAAAAATAACAAGAAAATAAAAGAAAAAAATAAAAATGATCTAATCTGGTGCACACCTCACATGGATAGGTATGTAAAATCTATAACGATATAATTTTATCTTTATTGTCTTTGCGTTATTTGTTAGATTTGACTAATTATAAACCACGTAAAATCGTGTCATTGATTCTAGTTATCCATCCACCAATGGGAGGAAAGAGAAAGCTGAGGCGATGCCCCAGTTGGCCAATTCACTAAAGAAAGAAGAGACAGCTGTGACAAATACGATATCAGAATAGGTGAGTCTCTCCACAACCCGCAGAGCTACGAATATTACAATAATCAAAAGAGTAATGCTAATATCACATATTTTATGGACATAATCGGACACAGATGTATTTAAAATGATTAGATGTATGTTAATTCGTGTGCATCTAACGATTTTAAATATATCTGTGTCCGATTGTGTTCATAAGATATGTGTTCCTAGATATTTTGTAATCAAAATGTCAAAATAAATAATAATGAGTATATGCCTCAAGTGCGAGAAAAGTAACAGCAGAAACGAAGCGAGCAAAAATGATCATAATCTCAAGCTCAAATAAAGGGAGTTGGGGGAGATGTAGTGTACTTTTTTATAGTGTACGTGTAGTGCGGACAAAACTACTTTATTTTGTCCGTTTTGTCTTTGAAACTACATCATTTTGATTCAATGCATTTTGATAACAATTTGAGTGATAAGTCAAAACAATATATTTTTGAGCACAAACTATCGTTTTATTCACTCTACACGCGCACTATAAAAAAATGCACTACAGCCTTCCTAAATTCCAAATAGAGAGTATATGCCTCGAGTGTTTGTAGACTTGTATGCATTTACTCTACAGCTTCTCGCATAGGAAGAAATGTGACCCATTTGAGAAAATATCAAAAAAAAAAATCTTGTGCATTCGAACCAATTTATGAGCGTAAAATGAAAAAAAAAAACGAATCATATATAAAAATGATGAATTTTATTCGTCATGATAAAAATTTTTAAGCATCTTTTTCATTTAACTTCTTTTCACACGTCAGGGGAATCTGCTCCTCAATTTGCCAGTAATTTTCTTATTGTACCAGCTACTTTGTGGAAAATGAGTTAAAATAATCAGTCTTACTAACTACCGTCTACTAATAATAGAAAATATACACATAATATTAAATAAATACGAACAACTGTATGCAATTTATGAATATATATTAATTTATATTCACAGATATAGATACAAAATTTATGAATATCAATGTATCATTTTATACATTATCTTGTTAGCATTCTCCTAAAATATAACCCGCTATCTTGAATCTTGATGCACATTTTAAAATGATTTAGCACAGAAATTTAGAGAGGCCTTAGGTTTCGGGAGAAGATAAGTGTCCATTCCCAAAGCTTAGTTCTTGCAGGGCTTTAAACTATAAAGTAATATTAGGAACACAGATTATTCGGACACAAATATATTCGGAATTGTTAGATGCACGTTGGGCTCTTGAATTATTAAGGACTCACGTTCATTTAACAGTTTTGAACACATCCGTATCCGAATATGTCTGAAAAATTTGTATACGTAGACTTTTCCTAAGCTATATTATACTACGCAAATGTTTGGTGGCCTGAATTTGATTGTGCATTTTTTTATTTAAGTGTTTGGGAATTCATTCAAAAGTGAATTATGCCAAAAATGCATTTTGAAGGATTTTTTTAAATTTTATATGTAAATATTCATCTACAAAGTTTATTATACGTACTATTATTTAAATATTCTTATTATAATTGAAACTTTTATTATCTACAATTCATAATTTAGAATTTAAAAAATAATTGCTCCCAAACACGCTTACGTTTTGGTCAGGCAAAGATGGGATCGATGGGCCTATTAAATCCTTGCAGAGCCCATTTATGTTACAAAGCCCAAGAAGCCCATTTTCAAAGTTGTAAGCTTCAATTTGGAGAAAAATAAATACATGTGTACTAGTTTCTTTTCCCAGGTTTAGGTCGTTTGGAAATTAGGAAAAAAGAAAAATAATAAATTCTTCATCTTTCTGAAGTATGAATCCTACTTTAAAAGGAGAATAATAATAATAATAAATCAATTAAACTGGATAATTAATTTTTTCTTCACAGTTTGCTCTACATATATATATTTTTTAATTTACTCTTTTCTTTTCATTTGTGGGTTCATGGGCCTTTATACCCATATATGTGGACCTAATACACCATAGCCCAGTCATATAAACCCATGCCATTGGGTTCATGGGCCGTCCATTGCCAATATGCTCGCTTTGGCCAGCCCTTTTTATGAAGTCACCATGGGAAAATGCTCGATCCTTAGAATAAGCGTGTCGGACTTATAAGACATTGGGTCACGATATAAATATATTCGAGTTGAATTCGAATGAACCGGATTGAAGATTCACAACATTTTGTTCACCATGATTTGTCTTCTTGACTCAGTCCGTTCCCAAGTTGGGTCAAACTGAAGGCTCCACAAGGTATGCACATCGTGCAATCAAACTACCTTTGGATGCATGAACAACGTGCAGGACAAACCGAATGGAGAGTGGTTGACACGATCACAATACACACTCAGCTTTCTACAGCTCCACATAAACTCGAGGTGGCTTCATACAATCATGTAGAGTGCAACTTGACACTCGGTGCGTCATGTATGATGTTCGAGACAGAGAAAATTATTTATGATGTCACAGTACATGTGTTTAGCACATGCTAACTTGGGGTGCAAGAATAGTTATTTATACAAGGTAACTAAAGCACTATACGCCTTGTCACACCATATTCAGTTATTTTTTGGATTAGACGTGCCTTTTTCAGGAACTAACTTAAGCATTAAAGTACCCTCTGGTTGCTTTCAGCCGAACGACATTAACTGCAAAATTACACTAATCTCCTTTAAGATTTCTAAAAAATACACTAACTTTCATGTAGTTTGAAAAATTACTATTATGCAATTATTTTTTTTACTGTTAAAATTAGTGAAACGTCATTAGTCAAGTTATTAAAATTTTAAGTTTTATAATTTTTCAACCAAACAAACAATAAAAAAAATATCAAACTTGAAATTTTAGTAGCTTAACTAACGACGTTAAATTAATTTTACACGGTAAGAAAGATGACTGCAAAATAATTTCAAAAGAATGAGAGGTCAAAGTAATTTTTCAAACTGAAATATTTGTCAAAAAACTCGAGGGAGGTTAGTGTAATTTACCCAATAAACAATTGTTGAAAGGTTCACCCTAATTTAATAATTGCAATATGGCTGGCTGTCAATTGATGCTGCCAACTTCACTGTAAAGAACTATTTTTTTTTAATACTTAAAGATTAAGTTTTAAGCATTCACACAATGAACATGCTGAATTGTGAACTCTGATAGTTTTTCTATTGCCGAAATATTTGACCCATTTTAGAATTATTCCTAAACTAATATAGATTAATTTTCGATGTCTTGAAATTAACGATTGCGCTATGCTCTCACAATTCTTAGTGATTGATTTTGATGAAATTCAACTTTATGAGCTTGGAAGGACAAACCGTTAGTCGCCCTCTCTCTCCCCTTGGAATTGTGAATTGCGATAGTTATGATATATAATCCATTCAACCACTGGGTATTCTAACCAAATTAAAAAGAAATATCCCATCATTCACACAATTTTCTTTTAAGATTTTTATATGTAGTGGGCCGAATTGCGGACTGACCCATCACCGAGAGGATGAATCGAATAGTTGGGCCGTGTTGGCAATGTGGACCGTCGCCACGATTATATTGCCAAACAAACCGAGAGATTGCTAATGTGAAACTGAAGACTCGGTGCATGGGCCGCCTCCATGCCGAATTGACTGATCCACCACTCGATCAAGCGGGTTAGAACCTTCTGGAATTGGAAGAATATTTGAATAGGAAAGCTCAATATTTTGAAAATATTTATATTTAGAAAAACCTTATGCTGCAAGGAAATAGCCAGATTTGCCAATGCACAAATTGGGAAAGAATTCCGTGTAGTTCACTTACCATGCTAAGACACTTGATAACTTATAAAATGGGAATGCAAAGCAAGTTCACGTGTGCAATCAATTACAAGTGCTATCACTATTGTACTTTAGTCCTTCACGTTCTGACTTGAACATCGGAGTGTCCTCGGATAGAAAACAACCGGGTGACACTAATTAATTATTTCATGCGCAGGCTACAGGAACAACTTGGATTAAGGAGATGAATTAGATTAGATAGGAAAATATTCACAACCCCGGCAATACGTACCTTGTGAAATTAGTTTTTTTCCAAATACATTTAAATAAATAAAGTGCTTATTAAGTTCTAGAAGATAGGTTTTTTCAGTACTTTCAAATAAATAAATTATGGAAGATGAACCATACAAATTATGATGATAAGATCTCAAAAAGTCTCACAATGCAATTCCGCAATGCATTTGGTGTATTACATAAAGAAAAATATTAGAAACATAATTTTTGTGTACATATTTAGACATAGATATATTTTGAATCGTCAAATACATATAAGTCTTTTATTAGTTTGTAGACACGCCTACTGAATGGTTCAAGACAAATCTCTGCTCAAATATGTTCACGAAAGTCTTTATTTGCAATTTTTCTCTTACAAAAAAACATATATGTTTTCCCTTATTGTTCCAAAACTAAAATAAATTGGAGGAAACAATTAAGTCGAAGGGTATTCAGTAATTTTAGAAAATATACATTCATTGATTATTGATACAAAATTATAGAATATAACCGAAATTACAGAACAAATCAAAACGAACAAAACAACATAAATGTAAAACAAAATGTAAATAATACGATACCGAACTAATTCTTGTGTATACACACTCTCCTTAAGATTGATTCACCACATCACCATCGGTGTTTGAGAATCGCATCCGACGTTTGTCTCCTAAGATAAAATGACTCAATCGAACGGAGAAACACCGATATTCGTTCGTCTGTCAAACTTTCTTGCTTCTGTCTCTCTCTCCCACAAAAAAATCGGAATATATGATAAAATAGTAGACAAAATTTCGTTGTTATCAACCTAAGAGTATTTCCAACAAAGATGTTAAATCCAACGTGACAATTGAGTTTTCAAAAAATGACGTCAAAACTAACTCTAATAAAAATGTCAAAAGTATTGTCAAATCTTATGTGGCAATTGAAAAAAACTTGTTGATGCCAAATTTGAAAAGTCTTTTTACCTTAAATGTCCAAATTTTAAATGCATTTTTACCTTAAATATCTCAATTTGACATTTTTTTGGAGACAAAAAAATTTGCATGGCAAATTACCACACAGATCATAAAAAAAAATTGATATTTTTTTTTGGAGATGCTATAAGAGACTTCAATTTATAAAGCCTCGGAAGAACCCTTAAGTTGCAAAAATCTTTGAGCTGCATGCATAAATGGAGGCATAAGACATTTGGATTGTGAATATAATGACATACATGAATAAAACTTTTCAATTATCGCAAATTTCTCCTATTATTTCAAATTCATTCACGCAAATTATTCAAAAAAATCATTTGAAATTTCCAACATAAATATCATCATTTTGGATGCTAGACCCGGTAATGTCGTACCGATCCCGCGAATGGGCCCTTTTTTTATTTGTATTTTAGCACCAATAACAAGGGCATAAAAGATTAAAAAAATATGCATTTAAATAATGAAAGTGATGACTTATATAATCATAACAACGATACGTGGCCGTCGGTTGTTATTGGTTTGAAAAGGGGCAAGCCTTAATTTATTCTTATTGTAGATTTCTTAAATGGACGATCTCGATTGCTTCGGCTGCAACATTATTATTATTATCTTTTTTACACCTTTGATACTATATTCTTAGAGTAAAATCACTTTCTCACCGGTGCCAATGAGTTTCGTAAATGATTGTATTTCAAGATACAACGATTATTGAAGGGTAAAAATCGCATTTTAATTTATTCGACAAGCGAATCGAAGTTATGTAAAACTTAAAAAAATAATGCAAAAATAAATTATATGATTTGTGTATTAGAATGCTATGATTTTTCCAATAAATAAATGGGAGGAGGATTCCTCTTTATATAGGTGAGCTAACTTGATTATTTTTTGGTATGTTTTGTTTCAGTTCAAATTTTTTTTACATTTGTTGTTTTTGTCTCAAATTTTTGTGGATTATTGGTTCGTTTCAATGAGACGAATCTTAAAATTATAAATCATGTTCAAAAGCTAAGAAAAACTCACTAAAGACGACAAATAAGCACAAAAAATTATTTTTTAATTATTTTTTTTCTGAACTTTTTTCAAATTTGACCCATTATTTTATAATTTTTTTGAAACCTCTCGTTGAGACGAACCAATAATCTATAAAAAATTGGCGAAAAATAAAAAATTACAAAAACAATTCACACAAGGACGAAAAAATAATCAAATAATCTCAGGTCAAATCCAACCTGTGTCTCTTTGGGAAGGCTAGGTGACTGTTCGGAATCATCGAATAGTCATCAATCATGATTGTTGGTAAAATGAGCCTATTAAACAGTCATGTCCCTTACTGTTTTTTCACTTTCTAGAAGATCCGTTCGGGTCACTTAATTTGTTTGGGCCCAAACACAATCTAAAAATAAAAGAGAAAAATAATTTTGGACCAAGCTCATATTGAATTAAATAAATCATTTCCACCAATATGGGACAAATGTTTTCTTTCCAAATTCTCAAAGTTTTGGTGCTACGTTTAGTAATAATTTCTCATTAATCTTTAAAGATTTTTGACATATTATGTATGTATATAGTTGTAATGTTTGAGTCGGCTACAAAATTTAGGTAAGGTCCAATCGCGACGCTCAACCGGTTATTTTGTCAAAAATGTTTCGCCACCTAATTTTGTTCAAAATAACAATTAAAATATGTAAGATCAAAATTTTAAAATTACAAGGCCCGGTTATCAAATTGCATGAATACTGCCTATTTAAAATGCGGTCCTTACATGAATATAGATTTTATTTTCTTTCGTCTATTTAATGTAAAGAACTTGACTTTTTTTAATCCAAAAAATAGTATAATTTTTTATAATAGATTAAAATTATTGGACGGTGAGAAGAACAAACCAGATTTTAAATTAGGATTCTAAATTCAAGCTGTCATGACTGTTACACGTACCATTTTATTCCCCCTACACCCTCTCTTTTTAAATTGTCGTACTATCTGAGCAGTCTAAAAACAACATAGATAAGGTCGACAACAAAACGTACGACAATTAATTCGTACACATTCACTTGCATTATATACGCAAGTACTCTTTGAATCGTGCAATAAGGGTGCTCAATTAGTTATATTAGACTATTTTTATGATCACAAAAAATAGGGAAATGCTATATGGACCAACACTTTTTTAGACCAATATTAGATCAACATTTAAACTCTTTATTCATGATTAAATTTTAATGATCCGAACCGTTTAATGTATTTAAAATATATTTTTAAGGGTACTCGTGAGAAATCAGCTCAAAATATTACCGGAAAGGGCTTTATCCAAATAGGAGTTCATAAAACAGTTCCTGTCAGTATTTTGAACCATTGCTAGGATTCAGTCATTTCCGGTAATATTTTGAGCTAATTTCTATCGAGTATCCTTAAAAACATATTTTAAACACATTAAACGGTTCGGATCATTAAAATTTAATCAGAAATGAAGAGTTTAGATGTTGGTTTAACATTGATTTAAAAAAGTATTGGTCCCTTAAGCCTTCCCCTGAAATTTTTTATAAGTTACTCCATTTAGATAGTTTTCTAAGAAATGCTTACGAATTTCTAAGTTGGACAAATAAATCAAAAAGGATGGAGTAATAAATAACAAGTAATAATTTCGAGACCGGCCCATCAAAACCGTCTTTCGATCTCAACGAGCTTCCATCTCTTTAAATACTCCTATATATTCTCATTGAAAATAAGATTTATATGAACTAAAAATAAGAGTGATATAAAAATAAGAAATATGATCACTACTGAGTGTATAAGTTGATGTTTTTGCAATAGGAAAATAATTGATTATCACAAAAAAAAAAGTTTATAGAATCAACCAGCAACAACAGAGATTTAGTTATTGAGACCATTAAAGCAGGGTTTTAAAATCAAGTTGTGACTACAACATGTGACTTCTTGTTCTCCGTCTCCCCCTTGTTGGACTGTCTTACTATTTGAGCAGTCTAAAAACGATACATATAAGGTCAACAACGATACGTACAACAATTAATTCATACACATTCACTTGCATTATATACGCAAATACTCTTTGAACCGTGCAATAAGGGTGCTCAATTAGTTCTATTAGAGTATTTTTATGATCACGAAAAATATTATAAGTTACTCAATTTAGATAGTTTTGTAAGAAGTGTGTGCAAATTTCTAAGTTGGACAAATAAACCGGAATGAATAGAGCAATAAATAACAAGTAATAATTCGAGACCAGCCCTTCAAAGCCGCCTTTCGATCTCAATGAGCTTCCATCTCATTAAAAATTGCTATATATTCTCATAGAAAATAAGATTCATACCAACTAAAAATAAGAGTGATTAAAAATAAGAAATATGATACCATTAGAGCAGGGTTCTAAATTCAAGCTGTCAAATAACTTCTTATTCCTCCCGCCACTCTCTTTTTGAATTATCTTACTATCTGAGCAGTTTAAGAACGACATATATAAGATCAACAACCAAACGTACGACAATTAATACGTACACATTCACTTGCATTGTATAAGCAAGTACTCTTTGAACCGTGCAATAAGGGTGCTCAATTAGTTCTATTCGACTATTTTTATGATCACGAAAAATATTATAAGTTACTCCATTTAGCTAATTTTTTAAGAGGTGTGTGCGAATTTCTAAGTTAGACAAATAAATCAGGATGAATGAAGCAAAAAATAACAAGTAATAATTTCGAGATCGACCCATCAAAGCTATCTTTCGGTCTCAATGAGCTTCTATCTCATTAAATATTGCTATATATTTTCATAGAAAATAAGGTTCATACCAACTAAAAATATGAGTGATATAAAAATAAGTAATATGATCACTACTGAGTATGTAAGTTGATGTTTTCACAATAGAAAAAGACTTGATTATCAAAAAAAAAAAAATCATAAAATCACTCGACAATAGAGACTTAGGTATTGATACCATTAGAGCAGGATTTTAAGTCTAAGTTTTGCTGTTATATGTAATTTCTTATTTTTCATCCCTCCCTTTTTCAGACTGTATTATTATCTGAGCAGTTTAAGAACATCATAAATCATAAATAAAATAAACAACGAAACGTATGACAGTTAATTCTTACACATTCACTTGCATCATATACGCAAGTACTTGCAGTCTAAGAACGACACAGATAAGATCAATGACGAAACATAGAACAGTTAATCCATACACATTCACGTACATCATATACGTAAGTACTCTCCGAACCATGCAATAAGATCATTCACGACACGATTCATTCAAAAAATTGATGTTTCTTCCTTTCATAATTTCATTGCTTTTGTTTTATGCTTTTGTGTTATAAAAAGTACAAAATAAATTGAAAACAAAACAAAAATAGTACTACTGGACATGTAGACGGTAAGGAGACCAGAGCCCACCGTGTGTGATCTAATCATAGAATCTGATTACCTTGATCAGACCAACAGGAATCTGCCACGTACTCATCAAACCCCGCGTCGCCACCGCGCGATCTCCCCACCGACTCTGTTCCCAATCATTCCAACGCCACCTGTCCTACAATCAACCGGTTATAGCCGGTCTAGTAGGGTTAGCTACCTTTACAGCCGGTAAAACCTCCTCGGCAATTCCCGCTAGCTATATAGTAGATCTCTCTCTCTCTCCTCTCTCCTCTCCTCTCTCTCTGTTCTCTCCGATTCAGCTCCGAAGAACGCGTCACGAAACGTTTCTGTCCAGCTTCTAGTTCTGAGGTTCGTAGTAGTTCTTGTATTTTTATTTTTTAAAATTTATTTTTGCGCTTTATACATGTTTGTATATATATGTGTATATATATAGACGTAAATAGTCCGTATATTCGCGACTGGAAAGTCCCAACCTTTTCCGAGCTTGTTGTGTATAATTTTCCTATTAGATACATCGTTGATCTTTGAATTCAATTGGTTTATTGTTAAATTGATGATAAGTTTAGTTTAATGTTGCAGATTTTCTTAATTATTGGATATTTTATTCTATCAGTTCGAGTTTGATCGCTTTCTAGATTGTCAATGCTTGTCGTAAACTTTAGATTATGGTTTGGTTAATTGGAGAATTGTGTGAATTCAGTAGGGTTCTTAGCTATTACGCTTTCTGAATGTAGATCATTATGCTTCTTGACGTAGTGTTAATTTTACTTTTCTTTGCTAGCCAACTGTAAAACTAGGGTTTTTGAAGAAATAATTGGGGATTTATTGATGTTGATGAATATAGGCTAATTCTACTTTATTTTTAGTTGATTTATGGTTCTGATCTGGTGTTCTGATAAGGTTTCTGTTTGCTGTGGTTTCAATTTGATTTAAATTGCTGTAAAATTTACAACTGACGAATTAAAAATAATAAAAAAAAGTCTAATTACTTCTAATTTTATTGGTTTATTGTGATAATCAGATATTGGTTTCTCTCGGGCAAGTTGACTCTTTATTTGTTTGGAAGAGGAGAGTAATTATGTGGTATTGCATGATTGGGAATTTTGCAGCTGTATTTTTTGGGGATTCTTCTTTGAGGTTATATTGCTCTCCGTAGAGAAATTTGTCCCTGTTATTAAAATATTAGAGCTGTAAGTGCTGGCTTTGGAGAGCTATTTAGATTCCGGTCGCCAAGCGGCGGTGCCACCTATGGCGCCTTCCAGGGTGGCCGGAGGGTTATCGCATTCTTCTTCTAGTTCTGGAATCTTCTTCCATGGAGATGGAAATTCTCAGACTTTGGGAAATTCTCACTTGAGCTCATCTTTTGGAAACTCATCGAATTCGATTCCAGGAGGCGGACGTTCGAGTCTGGGGCCCCTTTCTGGAGATGCAAGCAATACGATCTTGAACAGTGTGGCAAGCTCAGGGCCAAGTGTTGGGGCGAGTTCATTGGTTACTGATGCGAACTCAGGGCTTTCAGGTGGTCCCAACCTACAGAGAAGTGCCAGCATCAATGCAGAATCCTACATGCGCCTTCCAGCATCGCCCTTGTCATTTTCATCCAATAATATAACTTCAGGCTCATCGGTTATGGATGGCCCCTCTGTAGTGCAGCAGAGCTCCAATCAAGACCCAAACTCCCAACAGGTTCCTGAACAGCAGAAAGGGACTTCCAGTGCTACATCCTTGCCCACATCACGAATGGGCCAAGTTTCACTTCCCAGTGGTCAGCGGGTCCACTCTGGATCTTTCACTCAGGATCCCAATAACATTACACGGCTGCAGAAAAAACCTCGATTGGATATCAAGCAGGAAGATGTTATGCAACAGCAGGTTTTACAACAGCTGCTGCAGAGACAGGACCCCATGCAGTTGCAAAACCACAGTCCTCAGTTGCAAGCTTTGATTCATCAGCAGAGAATGCGGCACCAGCAGCAACAGTATCTGCAGTCTATCCCACCAGTGCAGCAAGCCCACCTACTGCAACAACAACAGCAGCAGCTGCAGTTGAGACAACAGCTTCAACAACAGGGCATACAACCTATGTCTTCCATGAAGCGGCCCTATGATAATGGCGTTTGTTCACGTAGGCTAATGCAGTACCTGTATCACCAGCGGCAACGCCCCCCCGTGAGTATATTTATTGTTGTTACATCTAGCATATCATACTTTCTTCCTGTTTCATATTCAAACTTTGGACCAGTTCAGATGTTGTTTTGTCTTTGGCTATAATCATACTCCGGCCCTCTTAATTTCGTTCAAATTTTCTGTCATAGAAGTTGGTCTGAATCTTATATGACTCTTTAACTTAACAGGGAAATGCGATTGGCTATTGGAGGAAGTTTGTTGCAGAGTATTACTCACCACGTGCAAAAAAGAGATGGTGCTTGTCCCTGTATGATAATGTTGGGCATCATTCACTTGGTGTTTTTCCCCAGGCAACCATGGTCAGTTTCTTTTTCCAGTTTGTGATTTGGATGCATAATAAGTTATACTTTACAAGGATAACTAAACATCTGCATGTTTCTGTCCAATATAAAAACAAGTTTTCCATTATTTGTATACACAATTAATTAGATTCTAAACAAATTTTTCGTGATTATATCCTTAGATGTGTATCGGGATTTATGTTATGCCATTATTTGTATACATAATTAATTAAATTCTAAACAAATTTTTCGTGATTATATCCTTAGATGTGTATAGGGATTTATGTTATGCCTTCATGCTTTAAGTTTATCAATCCTAAAACAAAACCGATATGCATAGTTCTAGTAAAATGCTCAAATGCATTTCAAATGCCTTGTGTCATGTTTTCAAACATGGCAATGTGACCCCTTTATGTTCGCTGGACATTGGGGAACCTATTCATTCAATTGATCTTATTTCGCATGGAAAGAGTTTGAAGAATAGGCATGGTAATAGAAGGATCAGTGAATCTCATTTGTGTTTGTGATGCATCTACCTTTGCAAGTTCTTCCCCTTACATACTCAATTTGCCATTTCTCACAAGCAAAACCTCATAGGTGTTTGTCCCTTTCTGTTCAGGATGCTTGGCAGTGTGACATTTGTGGTTCAAAATCTGGACGGGGATTTGGTAAGTCAATCAAGAGTTTTTTTCTGGTGAAGGATAAGCCTTTATGTTCTTGTAGTTTCCTGTAATTCTGGGATCCTTCTTCTTTCATGTTGGTTTCTTTGATCATCTCGAGTTTTACATCTTTCGAATCATATGTTTTTGCTTTCAAAATTTTGCAAGTCTTACGTTTAATTTGGGTTGAGGGGAGCGGAGGTGAAGGAAAGGGAGGGGAGGCAAAGGGAGGGAAAGAGTTACACATTTTTTATTTGTTTGGTTTATGCCTTTATGGAGAGGAAAGTGAGATTTAAAAAAAAAAAATCTTGTTTGGTTAAGGAAGGAAAGTGAATATTATATCATGTTTTACTATTTTAACCTTTTATCTTGAGGGCCAAAATACTAAGTCAATTTTAATTTATTGTTCACTTTCTATCTCAATACATAAGAACTGCACATAAAATATACTATGAGCAATCGACCATGTATGTGATTAAATAAATATTATTAATAAAACATGTTAAAACAACTAAAAGAACAAGTAATTATTTTTGTTACTTCGCAAAAAAAAAAAAAAATCCTAAACAACTAATAAAACTAGAAATGAAATTTGAAAGTGAAAATTCATACTTAGGTAAACTAATATAGTATCATACAACCGAATATCGAAAACTCATCATGGGTGGGACAATGACCCATTTGCTCTCTAAAAATTCCTTCCGTGTGTCATGTGGCAAAGCGAAGAATGTCTTTCTCGTTGCACTATTCTCTAAGAGGTGAAGGATGCAATTAGTAATGATGTCTATTTCTACTCTGACTTCTACCAATGCACCATAGATTTAATCTCCTGATATTTGCCCATGGGACTTCTCATAAATAATATTTCCCTCTCTAATAGCTTGAGCAACGTTGTCAATTGTTGCTTTAATCGTCATATCAGTCTCTTTATCCTCATCACGTGACACTTTCTTTTTTTTACCTTTTGAAGTTGTTTTGCAAGATTTTGGATTTTGAGACATTCTAGTTGAATGTGTTGGGGACGTTGCTTGGTCAAATAAGAATTCTGCGTCATTATAATTTTCTAAAGTAACCTCATTTTGGGAAAACATCTCATCAATCCCATCAATGGTTTCCATAGGATCCCACTCATTGAGTTAGCCCATTTGTTTCTTTTCTCTTTGGCAGTTTCAACACCTTCACCAGTGGCCCTATCTTTTCCGAACAGTTCCACCATCTTGTCATAATTTTGCATTGGGGTGGTCATCCATTTTTTAGCTGTTGGATTGCTCTGTTACAATAAATCAACAAACAACATATGTGAAGTACATATGAAATGAAAATTGATACTCTTTAAGAAAAAAAATCAAAGCAATGACAAAATACCTTTATCAACTCCTCCCACACTTTAGGTTTAGCACTCCACATTTTTGTTGTGGAATTCCATGCAAAACCACTCAATCCAAATTTCAACACATCAAAACACTCTGTAAAATGTGATTTTATTGTTTTGGTGCGATTTTTTAAGTTATCCTTAGTGAACTGTACTTCAAGTTTATCATTCAATTCTTGTACAATGTTATCATACACACTCGTAGTAAATGTAGAATTAACCCTATTACCTTCACAATGTTGGTGATAAAATGCATCGATTAACGCATCATTCATATTGGGTGTCCAAGACAAGAACTTTCTTTTGCTCATTTTCGAAACCTACATAAAGAAAAATCAACTGACATGAATGCAATACTAAAAATAAAATGTCTCAAAGTCAATGAAGTTTACTGTTGAACAAAAACATAAAATGATAAAGTTCATAGACTAAGCTTGACTAGCTAAGTAATCTGTCCACATGGAAGTAGCTATTGCATGCCTAATATTTTCTCCTCCAATGGAATCCTCATTGTCATTCATTAAAGACCCATGATGTTGTTTAGGTTTAGATTCTTCCAACTCGCGATCCACTTCATTAAGAATTTCTTCATCTGGATCTACACCCATTAAGTAGTTGTGCAGTATACAACATGCAAGAACAATTTCTGTTTGCGTAGTGACAGAATAAGTGGGCTCATCATTGGCTATTATAGGGAATCGTTTCTTGAGAACTCGGAATGTTCTTTCTATGACATTGCATAACGAAGAATGTCGAAGATTGAACAACTCTCGTAAATTCTCAGGTGAGTGGGTAGAGTATTCTTTCAAGTGTTAGCGCACACCTCTATGGTGTTATAAGACCACTTCTTAACATGGAGCCCGCATCAACAAGATAGAATTTACCTAACAAAAAATATAATTGAGATTGAAGTCCATTATTCTTGTAGGATCATAAAAAAGTTTAAGTTGTATTAGTGGCCAAAATTACCGTTGGAGATCTTCAAATTATCTTCTCTCTTAAGCGCATTTTTCAATATCCTTGAATCTGATGCAATGCCTTCCCATCCATGCAAGATATACGTTAATTTCAAGTCAAATGAGCACACAGGTAACAAATTTTGTGTGGGGTGATCTTTCTTGCCACGATATTTTGGTGCATCTTTACTTGAAACTTTGACGCGAACATGAGTTCTATCAATTGTCCCTATATTGTTCTACAAGGAGCGATGTAATAATGTTAAAAATGTATTAAAAAATGCAATAAATGATTACCAAAAATTTAATAAATAAAATTTTACCTGAAAGTATGGATAAAATCTATTATTGTATAGTATTTCTGGAGCGATTTGTGATCCGTTATGTTGGCGAAGGAAGTAGTCTTCTAGTGATATTAGAGATCTTAAAACACTATGAAAATGACGACTTGTAGTTTCACCAGAGCAACGAAAGATAAAAGAGATTGACCGATTCTTTAGATGATGCCCTAATGTCCATAGAAATTTCGCAACTTGCACTTCAATCGTTGTTCTTCTTGTTGGTTAGAGCCATCATAGTTCTTAAGTTAGTCACATAAACGCACAAAAGCTTGTGATCCCATTCGAGTTGCATGACAACATTCTTCATCATTGATACTTAGTTGATGAATTAGCTTATCTCGTACTATTTTCCTTTTTGTCTCTAGTTGTGTAATACACCTATTCATGTGCAGTTTACGATATCTTTTTGCCAATCAAGTGATGTACGACACAACAAATTATTTGAATCGCAGCCAACCGTCGTTTTTTATCCCACATATGATGTTCTTCTACGTCCATTTATTGTCTAATTATTAAAACAAAAAAATAAGTTAAAACTCATAAGTCAGAAATGATTTCAAAAATTAAAATATTAATAAGGTAGAATAGAGAGAGCGAATAAAAAAAAGGTGACACAATAAAATCCTTAACCGTTACAAAATAGACAAAAAAGAAAACGAACAGAGAGGAAAGAAGAAAATTAGTAGCTAATTGGTTCATACACGTGATCAACATATTTTGAGAAAAGGCAATGCGCAATTTTCATTATAAACTAAATTGGATGACCACAATTCATAAAGTTAAATTAAAACAAGATAATTTCAAAATTCATAATGAATGCTAACCTGGATAAAGGAAAATATAATTTCCTTGACTACTAGATCCAGATTTTCTATATAAACTAATTAGTAATATTTTTCTTCACCAGTGACATTGTTCCTTGTATGCTATGTATGATGGATACTTATCCAGCCATAAGGGCAAAACCTTGACAACCTAGTATTATTCTACCCTCCGATTTATAAAAGTGTAGAACCTTGCTATCGTCATATAGATACTTAACATAATTGAAACACATTCAATAAAAAGACGGAAAAAGAAGGATAACTTTGGTCCATGAATCAAACCGACGGGATTATTGATCATTGTTAAGCTATGGTCAAACAAAAAAATAAATAAATAGAAGCAAGTGGTTATTCAGCACACCTTCTCTAGTTGATTTTCGAAATTTGATGTTAAAGATGTTTGATTCTACATCCTAATGTTATATAATGTTATATAGAGTTCGAAACTGTATATACATATTCCTTGGTGATATTAGAGTTTGTGTATTAATAAATAACTTTAAGAATTATCCTTTGTTTTTATCAGCACAAGGTTAAATTAATATATTGATGTAAACGAAAATACAACCTGATGAAGCCCCTATGTTGGCAAGGTGCCAAAGCTGGTCTCCTTTCCGAAATCCCAAGACAAGAGTCCACCACATAAAATTAACACACAAACAGGTTTAGAATCTCAAGGAGAGCTTTGTATAATTTATCTTGTTAATATTTATTTATGAAGGGTTATAACTGACATTATAAATTTAAGCCACAACATCACCTCACTTTCCCTTCCATTTCCTTCCAATTTTGGAGGTGAAGTGATGTGCTTAAAACACTTGTACTCTTATCCTTCCATTTCCCTCTATATTCCTCACTTTCCTTCCTAATATTTAATCCAAACACAAAAATAACCTCCAAATCCCTCACCTCCCCTCCAAATCCCTCAATCCAAACTAGGTGTTGGTTTCAAGTACATGCAATAATCAGACATGGGCGCCTAGTGCTTGCATTGGAAATGAATCCTCCAATAATGACATTGAAACTTTCAAGTTCCTTGGACCAGCTTGGACGATGGACGGTAACGTTTTTTAGTGTATTGTTGTTGAAAGACTTTATTCTGGCACAAACACATAGTTCAATTGAGAGGTAATGATGTTGCGCAATTCTTTGCGTTATAGTGCTTAGGCTTCGATTCAATGCCATCCTTCATGGTATAACTTACAACTGATTGTTAATTTGTAAGCCCTTTTGTCGATCGGATGAAGTATTCCTGTGCTAACTCATTTTACTTCTAAATTTGCTTTTATTTTTAAGTTTTGACTTATTTTCTGGTATGTGTTGACAGAGGCAACTTTTGAAGTGCTCCCTAGACTTAATGAAATAAAATTCGGGAGTGGCGTCATTGATGAACTTTTATTCCTGGACTTGCCAAGTGAATCTAGATTTCCTTCTGGAATAATGATGTTAGACTATGGGAAAGCAGTTCAAGAGAGTGTGTACGAGCAACTTCGTGTTGTTCGTGAGGGCCAGCTTCGTATTATATTCAGCCCTGATTTAAAGGTTAATAAAATAACTTCTGGTGTGTGATTATTGTTAGTTTTCTTTTCTCGCATAAAGCCTGTTAGCACCTTCTGATGCCTCCCTCTTTCAGATATTGTCATGGGAATTTTGCGCACGTCGCCATGAAGAACTACTTCCCCGCAGGTTGGTCGCACCACAGGTACAAAAAAACAACCTTTTGCCTAAGCGTGCTTGCTTTTCATATTCAATCAAGATGTGAATTTATGATAAAATTTGTGATAATTATTCTAGTGAAGTGTTTGCGTTTGGTCCTCTTTCATGGGAAGTGTGAGATACTGGCTAAAGTGGAAACATGGCCAATTAATTTGATCAACTTTGAGCAATGAATTCCTAGTGTCCTTAGTTAATCCTAGTGTCCTTACTCTTAAACACCAAGTCAAGTTAATCTTTAGTTGCCGACCATGGGGTGAGTGGACTTCGATACATCACTGAAGATCATCGTTTTCCCATTTGGAATGGATGTCATCAGTTTCTCTGGTGGTCGAGCATCTTTTCGTAAACCATTGATCTCTAGATGTATTCCGTAGTATTCAGAGACCCTCCAATTCGATGAAATTCTGCAGATAATATGTAAGAGATAATGTTGTCCTCGCACTTCCATTGGAATTTGTGTATTTGTTTAACTTTAAAGTTTAAACTAACTGAAAGAGGTCATGAACTGGAGCAATGGCAAATACTGTCTGCTCCCAATGAAGTCGTGGGAATTGTACCCTAAGCAGGAGGTGCAACAGCTTTGCATACGACCCAAGTAATTGACCAAATAAAGATGTGAGCTTTAAAATTCTTTGTTGCTAACTCGTTAGCATCCTTTGTAGGTGAATCAGTTGCTGCAGGTTGCACAGAAATGCCAAAATACAATTGCTGATAGTGGATCTGAGGGCATTTCCCAACAGGATTTACAGTCAAACAGCAATATGTGAGTTATTTACCAAAATGCCATCTAGATCTTTTTATGTGTTTACATTTATGCAATTTATTATCTGGTGATCCGGCTTCTTTTTCCTCTTTTGTTCAGTTCTGATGATTCTCTGGACAATTATCTTATTGCATGAGTTTGGTGTCTCTATTTCAATTTTCAAGCTTGGGTTCTGAATCTTCAGATAACTTGTGGAAATGATTTTGGCACAACCGTGGAGTTCTTCTACTAGTTCTTTTAAATATTTGTCTTCTGTGGTTGTGTTGGAACTGTGGGAGTGCGTGATAATAATTTTGCTCTTAGATTATGTTTGGTTCATTCGCACTAAAATCTAGTCTAGGGTTAGTGTGTTGATATTATATGTCCACCAGTTTTGGTATCAATGCTTTACACAGAAGAATGTTTTTATTGAGCTGGATGGGAGAAGTGTCGACTTTGCAATAATGATAGCTTACATTCATTCAAAATCCAATTCTCGTCTTCATGGGATCCATAGAGACATGTAGGAAAATAATGGTTAGGCTATAGCATGGATGAAATGTGCCATATGATGGTTGTTTTTTAAGAGTTTGATTGGTTTCCTACCTCAGGGTTGTGACAGCTGGGCGTCAGTTGGCAAGGACATTGGAGTTGCAATCACTAAATGATTTGGGATTTTCCAAAAGATATGTGCGGTGCTTGCAGGTCAGTATCTTTCCGTTTCTCAACCTGCTTTCCAATTGGAAAAATCGGTCTTCCTTTGAGTGAGGGTTTCCCTTTACAGAAGCTTTTGCGTTCCCTTCCGGGGTATTTATCGTGGAGTTTCAACTGTTTTAGTTTCCTTTTTAGTTTTTTATGTCCGTGCACCAACTTTTTACAGATATCTGAGGTCGTCAATAGTATGAAAGATTTGATGGACTTCTGCCGAGACCAGAAAATTGGACCAATAGGTAAGACAATTTAGCTATTATTCCAATTTCTTCTATAACAAAATTTATACTCCATCCGTCTCTCCATCTCATTAGCCAATGTTTAATAAACTTGTTTGCTAGCTGCCTCCCAAATAAGCAAGCAAGTAATCAGCAATAGCCAAAAAAACGAAACTAAGCAAAGAAGAAATTGATTGTGAAATAATTTTGCTTTTTCTTTATTTGCTCAAGGCATGCGAACCTAATGGGGCCTTATTCATGCATTGGGAGCAGTTAGGGTTGGATTCCTAGCATTCAAATCAGTTGTCACAAAATCCTTTGTCAATGCAATTTCCTCAATTGTGAAACCATTGTTTTAAAGCTTTACTTGTATCTGAAATGAACACTCATTCTTGCAGAGGGCTTGAAAAGCTATCCTCGGCATGCTTCTGCAGCTAAACTTCAGATACAAAAGATGCAAGATATGGAGCAGATAGCAACTATACAGGGTCTTCCAACCGATCGGAACACTCTCAATAAGTTACTATCATTGAATCCTGGCCTAAACAGCCAGATAAGGAATAACCCCCATGCGGCGGTGGGGCAAGGAACTTTAAGCGGCTCTGCACAAGCTGCTTTGGCATTGAGTAACTACCAGAATATGCTGATGAGACAGAACTCAATGAATTCAAACTCCAATTCAGTTAAACAGGAGGCGTCATCTTCCTTCAACAATCCTCACCAGAATCCATCTCCTTCGACATTTCAAACTATGCAGAATTCAGCTGTCAGTGGCATTTCAAATTCCCAGGTCCCACAGCAGCAGCGGCCAATGAATGGTAATGGGTTACTCCAACAAAGCCTCTCACAGCCGCCTCAAGGGAACCAGAATATACAACCGCACATGGTTCAGCAATTGCTCCAGGATATGAGCAATAATAGCGGTGGGGGAGCAAATGCTAATGGAAATGGAACAAGAGATGGATTAGGGTTCGGAAGCAATGCCTCAGCAGGAGGTACTGCAGCGACTGTAAATGCAGTTAAAAGTGGCACAGGTCCCACACCGAGCAGAAGCAACAGCTTTAAAGCTGCTTCTAACAGTGGTTCGTCTGTGGCTGGTGGAAGCAACAATGGGTTCAACCAGAGAACAACTAAATTGGAGCAGAATCTTCATTTGTCAGAAGAAATGATTCCGGATATTGGCCACGAGTTCACGGAAAATGGGTTTTTTAGTAGTGATCTTGATGATTTGGGTTTTAACTTTTAACCGGAAGGCGTGATATCTGCATTTGGTGCTGCTTTTTATTTTTATTTAGGTGAGAGCATGCCGCACATCCTCCTTGTACAGGGATCTGATCCGCATTTCGCCCTTTCACATTTTTACTTCTTTTTCAACTGTGGAGTTTGTTGTGATCTTAAGCACTCGGTAAGCCGGTAGGTATTTAGTTTTTCTCCTTTTTTCATTGTTTTTTCCCTCCTTTTGTGTGGGTTTTTAGCCGCCAAAGGCTTGCAATTGTAATCTTATGGATACAGAACTTATGAACAGCTTCAGTTTCGCCGTAGTATGTGATTTACATATTCAATTGCTTGTGTTGATGTCACTGTTTTTCTGCTTGGAACTTCAATCATTTTCCAGGGGATTATGCCTCGTTTCCTTTTGCCCTCTTTTGCTACGGGCCATGGTTATGATGGATGATTGAATAAAGAGAAAAAGACGGAGTTATAATTACGATGTATTATCAAATTTTATTTTTTTAACAAGTGAAAACACCATTTTTTTATCTGACTTTTTGATCTGGAAGTCAAGAGTGATAATTACGATGGACTGTAGTGGGTTATTAGAAATTATTATTTTATTATATTTTGTTTTTATTTAAAATTATTTGTAATTTTTTATTTCAAATTAATTTTTAATTTATTAATTCATCTCGATAAAAAAAATTTAAAAATATAAAATTATGTTTAAAAAATAAATTAAAAAAAATATAATCTATTTTAATTTATTTTTTCCCTTTTGTAAATAACTTGTATATATATATATATATGTATAATATTTTTCATCGTTGAGATGAGCTAATAAATTTTAAAAAATTAATAAAAACATAAGTAAAAAAAATTAAATAAAAGCTAAAAATAAATAAATTATAAATTATAAACCAAATAGAAAAAACAGGCTTGAAAATACAATGGCCGAATGTCTTTCAAGTTTTAGGTCACATAACAAACCTGAAGGACCTATTTCCGCAGCTATAATTCCCTTTTTTCCCAAATAAATATGGAGCCAATACTATTTTCATAGCTATACTCATGTGCATTAAATAATTTTGAACACATCTTTATATGAAAGATTGTGTTCTTAAGCTTTTTCATAATCTTAACAAGTTTTATAACGACGAGTTTGAATCACATCAATGAGCCAACAGTGCCCACTCAACAAAATAAGGAATATCCTGTTCCCATTTACTTAGGCCTCATTCAGAACCCAAAAACGTAAAATAAGTATACAGAGAATAAAATAAGATAATCAGACAAAGTATAATCTACTTAACTTTTCTGCAAGATAATCTACGGAGCTTTTTGTAGTAAATTATTATGATCATGTTTTGGGAATCAGGACGAGGCCCATTTGGTGCCGTAAAGCGCAGCAGGCACCCCAGTTCCTCACCCCACACCATTGCACAGGTGCAAAACACCCACCACAACCTATGGAGGAGGAGGAGGAGGAGGTTGGAGTAAATGCGAGGACACCGCTCAAAACAGTCTCGTGGGTTAGGATTAGATCATAAGTTTTAATATCATTAACATTCCCAGAATAGAGAGAACACCGTTCAAAACAGTCTTGTGGGTTAGGATCACAGATCATAAGTTTCAATTATCATTAACATTCACAGAATAGAGAGAATACTCAGCTAGAGACCAAAGACGTTCAAAATTTCATGAAAGAAGGCTAACTAAAGAAACTACGCAACAAGCTCGTCGTCTGAATCATCACCATCATCTATCAACACATTTCTACTCCCAAGTATTGTGTTCAGAATAATTTGCTCCCAACCCCTCACACTTGCCACTGCCAAAGTCCGGAGACTAGAGGGTTCACTTGTCTCCCCATCTTCAGGAGCTCTGTTAGGAGAAGAGCAATGCTCTGCCTTCGGGCAGTACTTCAACGTGCATCTTCCCAACGGGTCATGAATTTCAACGTCAAATGGCAAGGAGAGTGGCCGTCCCACAACTTGAACATGTGAGATGCTGCAAAAAGGCCAACAATATATCAATATAATGAAGAACCAAATACCCCGACTATCAATTCCGGAGGTGTGATTGTGATGGCAAATTTCCCATGGAAAAACAAAAAATCTTGCCATTCCAAAGAGTCTCTTGATGCAGATGTGACTGGCTTCATAAAATCAAACAGTAACCAATAAACTCATAGACCTAAGACTTGTGACGGAAAGCAAAGGTTCAGTGGGTGATTATCGAGATTCTTGAATTCAGAAGACAAAGCCTACGTCGGAAGCCTAAGATGATCTAATCTTTTCCTGCTACAAACTACAATTAACTAGGAGGACGATGAAATATTGCTCAGCAATAAAAAGTACCTAAACTGCACAAGAAGCACAGGCACAACATGAATAAACATTAAAAAAGAAAGACCTAGTAGATTACGGAATTTCGATAAAGGAGTAAGACAACAATGAGGTCAACTGCATAAGCTCCAAATATAAGGGAGGCTACTTGTGTATAACAGTTACTGTCCTGCCAGCGTGTTGTAGGGTTAACTCATCTCCAAGACCTTGGTCCTCTTTATCATTATTACGTTTTACATAGGAAATACGTATTCTAGACTAGCCTTTGTCTGTGACGTGAGGTTTTCATGTGGAAGGTATCCAAATTGATACGCAAATTTCCTTCATTAAATGAGCTAGAGGCCTTAGTCTCACATAAAGCGGGAATATTGTTTAGTGCAATTGATGCAACTGTTACTTTTGTAAGTCATATCAGCCCTGGTAACCTATTCATACAGGTTAGATATTTTACACTTTCCTTGAGTTTCTTCTTTAGATGAGCCCAAATGTGAAGCCCCGTCTTGAAAAATTACAATCGACAGCAACACAAGGACACATTCAATTACTAAAATTAATCTAGCATGGATGCACTTGGAGTGTTGTCGATAGCATAACCACAAATCATCAGACAAAAAGAACAACTAACAATTATAGGAGAGAAAGATAGGAACCAACCATATGTAGTATAAACCGTCCATTTCTTGTCTTTGAACCCTACCCAACAGCTCTATTTGCAGGATTCCACCTATGCAGAGAACAGGTTCTGGAAGCTTGAACTTTTGCAGGCAATTCTCCTATCCATGAGAAAGCCATCTCAACAAACTAGTTTTCAAATAAAGGCACCAAATAATGCTAGAGAATAGGAATATTGGAAAACAGAACTAAATATGACTGCATCTTCATCATATTATTTTAAATTTGCTTGACGTTACTATATCTCGAACTTTCCAGTATGTTCATGTATATTCTGGAATTGTAGACATGTTTGTAATTTTTCTAATACTATAACATATGCTGGAAGAAAGACATGGCCACATAGAATATTCATTGGCTGAAGAATATCAGTACAAGAAGGGGAAGTAACCTTCCAAAGCTTCATATGCAAGGCGAAGAAGCCTTTCCTTTACCAGTTTGGTTGAGCATAAAGGAGTTACTTCAGTTTAAACATTATCCTTTTCAACATCTACAAATGCGTGTTGTTTAGAGATGAGAAAGCTGAAGAAAAATAAACCACTTCAATTTGTCCTGCTAAATTGGTTTTAAATAAACCCTAAACTTTTCCTTCATCTCTCTCCTTTGCTTTCCACAAAAAAAGGGGGAAATTCTCTTAACCTACCCCTCTTCCATCACCCTTTGATTTCCTCCCAGTCTTTTGTCCAATCGAAAGAAATGTAAGCCACTCACGCATGAATTGCCAAACTCACCTGAGCCATTGGAAATTCTGGTGAGGTGTATGTCCATACGAATGGGCTGTCAGTGGACTCGCGACCAGCCTCAAACTCATCTCTTGAATCACTACCTCTTCCAATTGGGGACCTGAGATGTCCCACACGAAATCGCACGGCCTTTGCTGAATATATAGGAAATCCAAACTGAAAATATGCTGATATAGCAAAATAGTTTCTATCAGTAAAAGGAAGAAAATTGAATTCAGATTCCAACTCAAGTACAAGAACAACACGAGGGCAAAAGATGTTTTGAGATTAACCTTGGAATGGTTGCACATGGATTTCCGTGATGATACACAACTTTGCAATCAACTTATAGACTAATGTCTCAGGAACTGTAGGATCAATTTCACCCTCGCTTGACCAGTAAGAAGCTCTTTGATCAACCCTATCTCTTGGTTCCAAAGTGTTCTCAATGCTTTCTTCTGGGTAATTATCAGTGCTGGATGCACGAATGGCCTCTGAAATGCAATCTTTTCTAATCAAAGAGGTAAGACCTCGTGCTAAAGTCGCATAGACCCTATGACGCCTCTTCATGGATTCCCATTCCCCAGAATTTTCAGGCCCGACTTCTACAAGATTTATCGTGTTCTTCACATCAATAGAATAGGAAACACTTGACATTTCCGGAACCAATCGTAAACAAAGCTGTTTAGCAAGGCCATTTGCAATCACTGCATAAGTTTCAAAACCCATATCAGAAACAATCAGAAATCGATTAAATGACTTCTGTTTTATTTTCTATTTCATCCATCAACAATTAATGTCCTTTTCTTTTTGTGGTAATCTGGGATCCTGGCCCAGGAAGGACTAAATGAGGTACAAATCGAACAGCAAACCCGGGGGCACAAAATTGGATAAAGATGCACAGTTATCCAGGCAAAAAGGGGCAGAACTTGCTGTGACACAGAAAAATAAGTAATCTAAATAGGGCTTCCTCTTTTACAGCAAGCATTTGGATAACTTTAACACCAAAAATTTCAAGGCATGGGCAGTACTGACCCCATCAAATCTGCACCGAGCCACTAAGTGAATAAACATTCCCTCTGTCCCACATTCTTAGTTCTCTCTAAGAAAGAGAAATGTAGTATTTGCATATAGATTTTAATTGAAAGGTATTCATTTGCAACTGCCCTTCACTATCACTTTTGAGTATATTCATAGCCAGTCAGGAGGGATTCAAAATTATCACAACAAACAAACTTGAACATAGATGACACATTTGTCAGGATTGTTGAGTGAAATAACAACAAAATATATGAGATTGCAAGAGGACAGAAAAAATTCAGTGGAATGAAAACTCAACAAACGAATATCGAAGCAAAAATCATAATTTTCACATGTGAGCTCACCAAAGTGACACCAAGAACTTGAAACTGCACAAACACGGACAAGATCGGACGGGTCCTCCAAACACATCAGGACCTTTACAGACATGTCATATCCGAGCCATTGTATGAAATCTCTACAAGCCTCCATTTAACCTAATTTTTATAGCAATTTTCCGAAACAAATCGTTAGCAATCTACCTCCTTTGCAAATTAAAAAAAAAAAACACGAAAGAACCAATCCTTCACTATACACAATTGAATACACGCTTAAAAAAATATAAAAAAATAACCAAACAAAATTCAAAAGGAGAGAATGAAAGAACCAATCCTTCAAATATTACTTACCCTATAATAGTAAAATATGCTCAATTATTTCGAATCTATGCCGTACAAAATTGCCAATAACAAACTAATAGGTTGATCCTGTGAATTCCTTCGAATTATCTTACGCAGAAGCAAATAAAGTAATTTCGTCCCAAAAAATTTCCAGAACGGCAATCACTTAATCGAACGCAGAGATGTTGCAGTAGGCTAAGAAGAAGAAGACAAACTAATTGGTTAATCTTGTGAATTCCTTCGAATTGTCTTATGCAGAAGTAAATAAAAGTAATTTCGTCCAAAAAAAAAAAAATTCCAGAACGACAATCAGTTAATCGAACGCAGAGATGTTGCAGTAGGCTAAGAAGAAGAAGACAAACTAATTGGTTAATGCTGCAAATTATTTCGAATTGTCTTACGCAGCATAAAATAAAAGTAATTTCGTCCAGAAAAATTTCCAGAACGACAACCTTAATGAGGGAGGAGACGGATCTACCGCAACAGCCCTAGAGAGAGAGAAACGTAAGAGAGAGGGAGAGAGAGGTGATCGCCACCGACAGCCACAGCTTTCAGATGGTAGAGAGAAATGATAACGATGAGGAGGAGAGTGACAAAACGAAAATATTTTTTAAGTCCCGACGTCGAGATGGATGATGATTATCCGACTCATTTATATCGCGACCGACATCAGAAAGTTATCTGCCTTTTGTTTTTTCTGCAGATTAATTTCTGAAATTATTTATTGTGAAGTTATTAATTTCTGGAACGAAAGAAATAGGGTAAAATACAGTGATCTCCCTTGAGGATTATAAAGAATGCACTGATCTTTCTGCAGTTTAATAAATTACGAAGAATACTAACTACTGCCCACTAAAGAGTGATAATATAAAAACGGTTTTGCAAAATCATCATTTTTTAAATAGTGAATAATATGCAGATAATGTCAAATAAACATGAATATCAATACATATTTTATTGATATTAAGACACTTTTCTTAAGTATCAATGTCCATTTTACACATTATCCTAAACAATCTATTATTTAGTAGGCGGTGATTAATAAGACCTATTAAATACTTCAACTTTCATTTCTTATGAAATTATTATGCAGTTACTCTATTTATTATGAAAATCAATCAAATATCATTAGTAAAATTATTGAAACTTCAAGTTCAGAATTTTTTATAGCCAAACAAACGTAACATAATTATTATCATGTCTGATTTTTCTTATGTTAAATTTGTGAAATTTTACTAAAACTGAAATTTTGACAAAATTTTTAAGATTTGTTTGAATTTGATTTCAGATCCGAAATACATCGGTTAAACATTCTATTAGGGAGTCTAGTCTTAACTCTTTTGTATGGTATTCATTCTCCTTCGACTCTTGAAATCACGTTCAGTAGTAGTTAAAATAACTCGCAAAATTCAACCACTTTATCTACGTCATTGCCCCCAACCCTTTTTCTTAACTATATTGAAACACAATGATTTCATGTTCTTTCATCGATTGTTTATTCCTCTCCGTTCATCTCTCTTTTTCCAATTTAGTTCTCGATTATTTCAAAAGATTGAATGATCAATCCTCCTCCGAATCTTCGATTCAATTATTTCCCAAGAATGTTGAGCCAAAAAATCTCAAAAATTTATTATAAGATATATCGGATGTGATAAGAATTCTGTTGTGGTCGTTTTCTAAAAGGGAAAAAAAAAATCGAACTTAAAGTTTCAATAGTTTAACTAATGGTATTTGACTATTTTAAATTAGAGGACAGATAACAGCATAATAATTTTTAAAATAAAAAAGATTAAAATAATTTTTCAAACTACGAAGGTCAGTATATTTATAAAAAAAACAAAACTCAGGAGAGGTAAGTGTCATTTATCCTAATAAATATTTTTAACGTCCTTTTCACCAATATTTGAGATGCAAATTTTCTACTGTATTAGTACGTTTTCTGGACCATGCTTTTCCTAGCATACCTTTTTCAACACTTTCTTGTGAGATTGATGCAGTGCTCAAGGAGGATGCCTTCTTTCGGTTACATCCCAAA
>JABCMJ010001392.1:0-13580 GCA_014822125.1 Arbutus unedo
CACCAAGGACTCAATAATATTAAACTAAAATCTTGGAACCGCCCATCTCTTTTGTGGGGCTTTTTCATAATTATTTAACTGTATTATGTCCCCCACCCCTACCCTTTCTCCTTTTAAATATGTACTACACAGACACATAAACGGACCTCAATTTTTTGTTCCTCTTTGCACATGCTTATAATGTTTTATTTGTGTATGCATTGGTGAATCAGGACTCCACTACATTTTGCTGGATGAAAGAATTAGTACGAATATATAATTAGCGAACAAACGAGTCGAGCCAAGACGAACTAAATTTTAGGATGTTCAAATTCAACTCATTTGAAATTGAATGACTCAAGTTGTGGTCAAATAGTTGAGTCCGAGCTTAATTAGTATTTACGAATGTGAGTTCAATTTGAGAACTAAACAAAGCCGAGCAATCATAGCTCGGCTGTTGTAAATAAGCTCGACGTTGGAGTGGTGGCAAATGAATTCTAGATCAACCCCTGACATTTTGTAGGGGCTCCAAGCGAACACTGATAAATTTCTCATCAAAAACTCGATCGTCTCCTCCGTTACTTCTTCGGCCAACAACAAGCCGAAGAGGAAGAACTTTTCCTTGTCCTCTTCGTCAATTCGGACATTAAATAAATCAACAGCTTTTTCGGCGATAGGGGTGCCGACCTCCTCCAAGACTGGTTGCTCCGATGGCTCTACATAATTTACCTGCTCTGGGGTAGACTTACTTTTTATAGCAGCAATATGGCACTATTTGGCCGAAACCTGATCACCGTAAACGATGTCCACCCCGTTCAGTCAAACGAACCTCAATACTTCATGATACATCGAGGCTACTCCCCCAGCTTGTGCACCCATTCTCGGCTGACAATGGCATTGTAGGGAGATGGATCATCAACGATGATGAATTCCTTCGGCATAGTTGAACCCACGACGACTGAGACAGTGAACTCGTTGAGCAGCCATACTAGGGTCCCATTGAAACTAACAAGAGGTACTTCGGTTGTTGTCAGGTTGGCTTCGGCAAACCCCATCTTTCTGAATAAATGATACTACATCACCTCGGCCGAACAGCCGAGGTCGATCAAAATTCTCTTCACGAACCAAGTGTCAATTGTCAACTTAATCACCAAAGCGTCGTTATGCGGTTGTCGAATTCTCTCCAAGTTCTTCTTGGAGAATGATATCGCCCGCTTTGGCTTTGTTCAGATCTTCTTTGTTGTCGTTTCAATATTAAGCACTTGTCTGCTCATGGGTCTTCTTTCTCTGCTCAACAACATTCTTCTCATCTTGGAAATTCAGGGCATCTCTCACCAAATCGCCACCATAAATAGTAGACTAAAAAAAAAGAGAGAGAGAAGAACATCAAAATCATAGAGAGAAGCCTGACATCAAAGAAAAAGCAATAGGTATTTACCTAAGCCAAACTATACAAGAATCGAGCATGTTTGTCTAGAGGACGCAACGCCTTCATCATTTGTCGATCTTTTTTGGTGGGCAGATCTACTTAATGCATCAATGGCAAGCTTGACATCTATCAATAGAAACAACTCAGCAAAAGGGTCAGAAGATGGACCAGCACTTGAGGAAACATCCTTGGAGGGTGTCCCGTCCACTTCCTTCCTCTTTCTCGTCAGTGGACGGCTCCCCTCCTTAGTCAGAGGACGGTCAGCCCCTTCCATGCTGACGACACCCTCACTCTCCTTGTTACCAGGTGGTTGTGTTAACAGTTTTTGAGGTGGATCAACTCTGATTTTCATAGTAGGGGGGATAACATTGCTGGCCCCTTGAGAAGTCACCCCTGAATCCACAAACGAGCTAGGGTCAGCCAACACTCTCCTCTACATCACCCTAGGCTTTAGATTGCCTTTAGCCTTGGCCTTCTCAGACAATTCTGTTAACTTATTCCGATTAATCTTCACCATCACTTGAATATCTCATGCCAGAACACAAATGTGAGATGGTAATCAAAGGATTTAAAAAATAACATGACAAGATACATCTATCCAAGGCAATGGTCTCACTTGATGGCTCTAGACTGAACAGATACTTGGCAGGAGTTTCTGCCTTAAGCAACACCCTGTAGTCGTGATCAAGATATTCCCCCACCAATTTCAACTACTCGACAATCTCCTCAGTTATCTCTGGCCTCTGCCTCCCTAGTCAAAATCAAGGAAACAATCTCAATCATAGACAACACAAGAATACTACAAAACAAGAAGAATTGAAGAAGGGCTCACGAGAAGGATGAGGGGCTCCCCATAAATAATGTATTTTTGAAGAATCAATCCTCTCTTCCTAAGCAAAAAATTCTCATCTTTGCTCAAAAATAAAGAAAAATTTAATTTTTTAGTTTGTGTTGGCTGATGGAAGATTGTCTACCAATACAGTACCCCCATTCCTTCTAGAAAAAATCACCACCCTTGAGCTGACATACTCACTTGATGGGTGTACAAGAAGGCCTCCTTGGTCAGTTGGGCCTTTTCCTCTATTGCTGCCGCTCGAAATATACCACAACCAATCAAGATACGCCATAAATTAGGCAAAATTTGCCCCTAGGGACAAGTCCAAATGCCACAAAATCTTCCTCACACGTGGAGGGAAGGGAAGCCTCAACCCGGCCTCAAAATCAGCCATATATAAAGAAAGCTCACTCGATAGGAGAGTGTTGGCTTTCTCGGTCAGACTAAGAACTCTCATGACTACAGAGTCAGGAATCTGATACCTAGCTTTTACCACTAGTAGCTCATCCTCAGTAATATTTGAAACAAACCTATCAGCACCCATCGGTCTAACATTCAAAACCACGCCGACGAGCGGAGGAGAACCATGTTTGGAAAACGAAGTTGCCTAGCTAGGTTGAAATCTTTAGTCAATGTCTAATTCTCTGTCCAGGTTGGAGTCTACTAAGGCAAGGGTCCTAGACGACTATCTACAAGCAGCCATCCCTTGAATCTGGGGAAGAGCAGGATAGATGATGCCAAAAATATCTTCGTATTATTTTTTTTACAATAAGGGAACAAGCGAACCTCCCAAACGTAGGATAATACGAATGATTGTATAGATATCGGCACAGACAAAGAAAAAAGAAAGACCAATCGTGTCCTAATTTCTAGGGGTCTGAATCAAATACTCTATGGTCAGCTAATCATGAAAAACAAGCAGATGAGAAATATAAACGTACCTAGAGCCCCCTGTGGTGACCTGAATGATTTCAACCTCAGAGCTTGCGAGATATTTCAATGGCAACAGTTTCGTTTCACAGGTTTTTGCAAATAGGAAAATGAAAACGAAGAGCCAAAGAGTACATGTAAGACTCCCTTCAACCGTCTTCAAATAGGAACCGTCCATTAAAACACACAACCAAGGGTGAAATGCAGGCCACGTGTAACACCTATGCAAAAGGTCTGTCATCACATTAAAAGCTATGCGTAAAACGAGAAAAAAGCACAACCGTCAATTCTCCCATAAGTATTGTCTGGTATTTCTTCACAAGACAAGCATCTGCTCAGAAATAGGGGAGTAACTGATGGACAGGACAATTGACGAGTTGAATAGATCTTGCACTCTGCTCAACCTGACAACCTGCTCAGTCAGAACAAGTGCTCTGGACGTCCGAGCAGGTCAAATCCAAACGGATGAGACGCCTTACACTCCTTCTGAGCCAACATATGAAGATCTCCTCAATCACGTCCCTACATATAAAGGTTAAGATAAGTCTTTCTGCAATGGATAGCCACGCCCAAAGATAAAGATAAACGTGAGAGAACCCAATTGACTTATTCTTTAGGAGAAATGGTTAATCGACACCTATCTTCTCTCCAAGGACCTAAAATATAGGACTAGCCGTACATAACCAAAAAGCTCCCTATGGTACAAGGTACGAACAAACTATCCATTTCAATAGAGAGAGCTATTCTGTTTTGTATATAATTTTCTCTCCATTCTAAAAACTAACTTAGGCATCGGATGGTATTGATGAGATATCACACCGCTGTCAAGCTTTTTTACAAGTCAGACGAGCAAGAGAATCAAAATCGTTTCATCATGCACCTAACATGAATTAATAGTAAGAGAGTGTTAAAATAATACTAGATTTGAGCACAACGGGACATGTTTTTGCTTAAAAAATTACTTGAACAGTTGAAAAGTGTACAGACAATATTGGAATAATTTTTTATATGTAAAAATGATATTGTTTTGATATACAATATGTCATATTATGCGTAATATATTACAAGACCTCTCGTTCGTAAAAATAGCATGGGATTACGCCCCGAAACCCGGAATATTTTTTGGAGATGGTACGTGGATTTTGTAATTTATTTGGGACCCAAAAACAGAGGCACCACTACCTTGACTGGATCCTGTCTTCTTCAAAACTGTCACTGTCACACCGATTTTTGATTAAAAAATGGTATGCGTAAGAGATAAGAAGGGGTTTATCGGTGGATTTTGCATCTAAAGTCAGCCCACCTAATCTCCTTTGGATAATAAAGGGTTTATTACATACACGTAATATATTCTATTTATAATGACAGAGCACATTTGGTGTCTCTCTTTTTCCTTTTTTTTTTTTTAAATTTTGTCATATTTTTTTAACTTAATAAAATTACTCTCAACAAAATTTATTTTATGTACTAACAAAATGAATGATAAAGAATTAATTCGTAGAGCACAATTTAATGTTGTTTCAATTATTTAAAAAACTTATCACTTTTCCTTCAAAATTTATCCCATTTCTCCACACTCATTATTACTGTATTTTTAAAAATTTGTAACAATCTCTCTAAATACGTACAACCTTCTAATTACACCAACAATTTTTTTAAAATTTTGCTTAGGTTTACGATAATCGAAACGACATCAGTCTAATAAGTATTATTTATGTATTCAATTATGTTTGAATTGTACACACATTGCGTGTATGGGAGTTTTATTACATACACGTAATACTATATTGCATTTTTCTTCTAAAAATATCTTGAATTTTTTAATATAAATAATAAAAAATTACATGTATTATACTTGACAAAAATCTACAACCGCACTAAGCCAACTGATGACCCCATCAGACAACAAAAAGTCAAATAGAAACAACTTCATTTAAGGGAAGAAATAAACTAATATTCAATTTTTGATTTTGAAAATAATTAATCTGTTTACAAGTATAAAAAAGTGATCAATCGAATTAATTCCAATCAATTGACGGTAAATCGTTAAGGTTTTAGAATTTGAAGACGTATTCTTCATTTCTTCGGTTCATATAATTAATAAACAATAACATTTTATAAATAATGTTGGCACTTCTACATTATCAATCTCTTTGTGATAAATGTTAACGAAGCCGGGTCGGTATCCGGGTTTGGGTTGTACCATGGGTCATCAAGCCCCACACAATCATCCCAACTTATGGACGTGCATTGTGTGAGTCAAGTTACTCAAAACCTAACAGGGTCAACCCATCCCAATTCGTTTTTACCTGGCATCCAAGTAGTTCGGCCTCAACACGTGACATTCAAGTTGAAGCTCAATACATCATGCATGATGACAAGACAAAGACAGTTATTTCTGACGCGATTGGAGAAAGGCTAAAGGTAATGATGTAAAAAAACATAAAAACATGTATCTATATTTGTAAATTTAAAGAGTGAACTTACGATATTGCCAGTAATGTCCTATTACCCTCATCCGCAACATATTTGTACGAGATTCAATACTATATATGAACTTTACGTGAATGTATAATGACGGATGTATTAAGATAATACGTCTTGTTGTTGACCCAATATCACTAAATAATTACTTGTTACATAATTATTATGACGACATAATTTTTTTTTAAAAATGTCTTTTGGAGATTAGGGTATGCCCGTAGAATTTGGAAGAACTATAGTGTATTCCTGTACAAACTATTAACTTAAAAAAACCCAAAAATTAATTTATATTTCATATTAGTCCTCAGTCACACAATGCAAAACTTCAAATTAATTAAAAGTAAAACAAAAATATAAATTTTGCAAAAATACAGCACAAACTATTAGTTTAAAAAAATTATAGAACAGTTGATCTGATAATATTCTCCACAAGTCTATACACACAATTTTCATACACGAATAAATTTATTAACACATTAACTTGTACATTAAATGATATATCATACCTATGTGACAAGTCATTTTAACCATAAAACGTAAAAGAGCGTCCTCATAAATTTTAATATGTGTTCAAATTAGTAAATATCACGTAAGCATGATGTATAACTTGATATATGAAGTGATGTGTTAGTATAATTATTTTTCATACATAGATCTAAATATAAATGTGTCCAGAACTGTCAGATGCACGTGAAATTTTTCAAAAAAACTCATGTACACCAATTAATTCCGAACATATTTATATCTAAATATGTATATTAAAAATTGCATTCCTAAACTTTTCCTATCTCAAAACTATTATAAAGTATGAGTTGCGAGCTAGGTTTTTCCTTTTGTCATTTTCCTTTTTCACCCATTTAACACACTTGATAACAAAAAAAATTAAATAAATAATAGGGTAATTTAAATCAGGATCTTATTAGCTTAGACAGTATAAATTTTCATCCCATCTACGTTTTGAAGTTATGTTTCCATCCTATTTTTACATGGTTTGGCATTTTTGTTATTACTTTTGAGTGTTAATTTACCCTTTTATTGTAACAACCCGTAATTTTTAATAAAAATTTAAAATTTATATTAAATATTTAATTAGAGTTTTAATTATTTAATTGTTACAATTTCAAAAATGGAGAGGCCGCTCGAGCGAGCGATTTATTGATTTACAGGAATCTCGAGAAGAAATCTTTTGGGGTTTCATAGTATTCATAGTTTGTAATCTATGTTTTATTGAACGTATTAACTTTGGCGTCGGATTCCTTTGCTATTAAGATAAATAATCAAATTTATTACAAGTTTTGATGAGAGATTATTGAAAAATAATGAAAAATTAATATGGATAATTCATGGCTATGAATAATAGATTTAATTTAGAATTTATGTAGGGTTTTACTCATTCTCTATATAAACTAGGCCTTGATTTTAGTAATCTCACACCTAAATGTTGTAATCATAAATCAGAAAGTATATTGAGAAGTATTTCTCGTGTTCTTTGTGATCTTAGCGCTCTTGAAGTATTTTTGAAGGAATAAAGTTCCGTTGATTTTGAATCCACAATCCGAGACTCTTTTCATAGCTAAGTGTTCAGGATCGAGATCGGGGGAATCACTTCCAACCTATAGGATACTGCATTATAGTAGGTCTTATTGTCAATTTCGTTGATTTACAGTATAATGTATATTAGGGTTTTATCTTCCTGTTGATAGATCTTCAAAATTGGCTTCACTTGTTATGTGAATCACAAAATTGATAGAGGATTTTTTATCTGTGAAGTATAGGATTGCTGTATGATGTTTAAATTTCAATATTACTTTGAATTTTAGGGTTTGATTTGAGCACAGTTTGACGTAAGAATAGAAAATTAGAGTTGCTCGAAAAGACAGCTTGCTCGAGCGAGCTATAGGCCGCTCGAGCGACCTGTCAAATTTTTGATAGACTCTGACATTTTCAAGAAACCAAAATCTAAAACCCAAAATTAGACTGACTGCTCAAGCGACCTCTTGAAATCTGACAGGCTCTGACATTTTCGAGAAACCAGAATCCAGAACCCAAAATTAGACAGACTGTTCGAGCGACCTCTTGAAATTCAGCAACTTATAAAATTCTGACCGGACCTCCAAGTAGCAGACCCAGTCCATGTTCACCACTATTTTGCATATACACTCAGCACAAGAATCCACGAGTATGATATGTTTGATCACGAGTTCCTGTGGAACTACATGTGAGCGATTGACCAACTTTGACCATGATTGTATGTTATCGTATGTTAATAGTGCAACAAATATGTTAATGGTTTAATGGTTAGAGTTGTGTGGAATGGATTGTGTAAGAATAGTGGTATATAGATTAACGAGGCTATTATGGCAACGATTGAAAATAATTGGGCCGTCGAGCCGATAGTTATGTGGAATGGTTGATGTACTGTTAATGTAGGTTTAATAAAGCATGATTTAGTGATTACATGAAAATCTATAATTCACTTTAGGGAACATCAGTTTGAATACCACCGTAACACGGAAGTGGAGGGTGTTAGGTGATCATTATAACTAGCGGAACATGTAGTGAACAAGTAGGTTCGTTAAATGGATAAATGAAATTGGTGGCCGTCGTGCTAAATGTTATTGGTTATCGTGCCAAATGTTGTTTTGAGCGTCGTCCCAAATTTGTGTTCCATGTGGGTTTTCCACCAAGCATCATCCTTCTTGATTAAGGACCCCAACTAGGGGATGTGTGTATTCAGTTCGAGGTGATTTCGGAGTGCGTCTGTGTCGACAATTTCGGTCCCAAGGGAACAACGACTTTGTCTTGGGTAACCTTGAGTTGGTAAAGGGGAAGCGGCTAACGATCATTTGTACTAACGAAGTCACGCATTCGGTCGGATCTAGATAGAGTGAAGTAGGTATTGACTCGAATAGACAGTAGAAGGTCTCTTTATTGCCTCTGTAAGAACTTGTTAATATCAATCGAGTACTCTACTCTCAATAGTTAGGTAAGAAGAAATACGAAAAGAAAACGATATTCATAAAAAATTTAAAAAAAAAGAAAGCATAACAAACCTATGTGTTTACTTTTCTATTCAGTTGTTTTGTCACTTGTCATATATCCTGCTGTATATCTGTATTACTCAGGTTTGGTTTTTCGGTAACTTTTTCGTATTGAATTTAATTACTTATCGGAGCAACTTTTCTACCCCTGGTATTTTATACTAGATGTAGCGGAGCAGTTAAAGTATCTATATGAGCATGAAGAGTCAAGATTTGCAGAAGAAGTCATTGGTAGCGTTTGACTATCTTATCTCTAGAAGTTTTGTTTAGTTTATTTTTTAATAAATGTAAACTCTCAATTATGTTACTTTTATTTCTGCATATGTAAAACCACTGATTTACTTTATTTCTGTCATTTCATTAATAATAAAAAAGCATTTTCACAATTTACTCTTTCATCGAATTAATAATTGCATAAAAAAATTTAATTAATATTCTAAAAAATCAAGGTGTTACATTTATCCTCTCTTAGATGAAAACATATAATTTCTGATTTGGTAAGTTTAAAATCAGAGCAATAATTAGGCTTGAAAGTGAAATCAAACATGATAATATTTTTCAGTGAATCTTGAGAATATTATCAGAATCAAAAAGATACTCACTGAAATCTTAAAAAAAATAACCAAAATCTATTAATATTCTCAAAATCTGTCTTAGTGGCTTTCGTTACGAAAATTAAGATCCAAAAAATCATATATTTTTTATTTATTTTCACCGAAAGCCGTTAATATACAATTTCCACAAAATTTATTTTAGTAATTCATGGAAATCTTGAGAATATCACAGGATTTTTTTTATCCTTGCACGAAATTATATCTTTTTTATTTGTTTGTTACTAAATCTAAACGGCTTGTAAATTTTCTATTCTTCTTCACCGGAATCTGAGTATTATGAGTTAAGAGGGGAGATTTTATTGTCAAGTTAATGTTTACCGAAAACAGTTTGGATTTCAAAGTGAGTGAAGTGTATTTTATTATTGTTCCGATTTATAGTAACCATTTAAGATGGTATTGATCGAATATTATATGACGAATTTTGCAGAAATTTACATAACCTACAAATTTACCTTCGTAAAAGATCAAGATATTTTAAAGTTGCAAGAATTTACTACAATCTGCAAATTTACCATCTAGAATTGCAGAAATTTATCACAATCTTCAAATTTACTATCGCAAAAAAATAAAATATGTTTGAATTGTAGAAATTTACTACCCAGGTTTTTGAAACTTAAAATAAATAAATAAAATTAGACGTTTAATTATTTTAATAATTTGTTGAGCATTTTGTGACTTGTTATTTTACAAAGAAATTTAATCACCTTGAATAAAGCCCATATTTTCCAGTACATTCGTCATCAACCTATTTGATTTTCCAACTTATTGAATTCTATCCTATTAAATTCAATCATATCCTTTAAAACCCTTAACCTACTCTTGAACATCCACCCTCATCCTACTTGTTTAACCACAATCATCTAAAAGCTTTAAAAATCTGTCCCCCTGGTTTTTAAAACTCATACATATGACATCATCATTCTTATTTTGTTCACACCCAATTATTGTATTTTTTTAATTTCTTCACCATCGTAATATTGTTTTTAACTATTGTGTCTCATTAAAAAACTTCACAAGTTATTTTTATCACAAATCTCCAATTATTTAATTATTTAATATTATATATAACAGTGTTCAATTGATATGTCATTCTAAGATATTATGTTTGACACTAATATGTACATACTCAACGATCACGATCTTAATTTGAGAAAATCAAAAATATACTATACTCGCTCAATATAGAATATTTTATTTATATTAAATATTAGTACTATTTTGATCATCTTGAAAATTGTTGTTAAATTCTGTAGTAACATTTTGATTATCAAATCGTGATATAATACATTGCATGATTGATTATCATATATTTAATTGGTACATGTTCAAATTTATCGAATCACAATAAATTAATTGTTATGATTAATTGCCTGATGAGAAATCAAATATATTATTATACAAGTCCGAATGGCTCATATGTATCAAATTATTTTTTATATAAGTGGTGCTTCAAATGTTATCGAGACGGGCCGAATGCGAAATTTATTTTTACTAATTATTGAGATTGTTAAAAATTAATTAACTTTAACTTGTAATCTTCGTTTATTGACCATATTTTATTAAAGTACTTAATTATTCTTGTCTAAAGTATATTTTTCACAGTTTAAATTTTTTTTCAAATATTAGAATAGATTTAATGACAAGCAAATTAAAGTATTTAAAATTAAAATATGTTTTATTTTTAAAGAGACCATTATTATATAATTATATTTTTTCTTAATTTTAAGGTCATAATTTGTGCATTTTTAATATTTCATTTGTGTATATTTGTGGGACGAGATCTTTTTAACATTGTCAAAAACAAACCGTTACATTTACCATGGTCGTTAAATTTATCATTCATAAAAGAACAATATTTTACAGTGAATTAAAAAAAATTCTGAATTAATAAAAAATATTTTTTCTAAATTTTAATTCAATAATTTCAAATTTAGTATTCAAACTAATATGATAATAAAATTTTAATTTTTTTAAAATTAAATATATGAATTGTATAATTTTTAAAATTAAAAATAATTTTAATATTTTTTAAAAAAAATCATAACATAACTTTTAAAAGTAAATAGAATAAAAAACTAATAAAGAAAAAAAGTGCCCTTAAATAATAAAATTTGCAAAATTTTAATGATCTACATTATTCATTAGAATTGTCATAAACTTAAATTTAAAATACTTAAAAAGGTAGCAAGCAAATGACTCTCGTGGTATAATAGAGATTTTCATTACAGCTTTATAAAGATTTCAAGAAAATTAAACAACAAAATTCATATTATGAATTGTAATAACTCATAATGGTCAACCAAATCTTTATATACAAAACGCTGCAATATGTTTTCCCCACAAAAAAAAACCATCACAAAATAGAGATTACCGCCTAATCTCTTCCTCCAAAGCAGGTATTTACATACATATACTAGTCTGCAATTAACATTAACATTTGCTTAAAAGTCTTCTCTCATATTCACACCCACGACCCGGACCCATTAACCCAAAAAACAATCAATCAAACCGCCGGACAACGCCAAGATCCGTATTCATTCACTTCACCAGCTCCGAAACCCACCCTACATCTGGACTAGGACCCACCGAGTCAACTCGGTCGAGCGAGTTTTCTTCGCTGAGTTTCCCGTATATCTTCGCTCGGAGGTCTCTCCCAGACTCCACCCTTTCCATTACAGGCTCCTCCTCCTCTTCGCAGTGGTCGAAAATACCGAGTCCAGTACGAGTCGAGGCCCGAATCGGAGTCGAAGGGAGGCTAGAAAATCCGGGTCGGAGGGTGGACCCACCACGAGGAGAGTTATATCCAGAACCCATTTGAAGACCCCATGCAGGCGGACTCATACTCATCCTTGCCTTTCCAATCTCCATATTCCTAATCGACGAGGTGAGTTCACCCAGCGACTTAACTCCACTCGGCGACATGGGCGGCGAGTCAGACGGCGGTGATCCCGGAGGCGAATACAAAATAGAAGTCGGAGATGAATCAAAGCAAACTGACCCCTTAGATAAATACGCGTCAAAGCCGAGTCGTCTAGGCGACCCATCGTAAGTTTCACTCATCCTGGGGCTAGTTTGGGGCAACACCCGGAGCTGTTCGGGGGTGTGAGCGAAGAAGCAGACGCGACGGCGACACCGGGTGCCGTCCTTACACGGCTGCGTACGATAGCGAGCCGGGTGGAGCCAGCACTCGAATACGCCGTGGGCAAACTCGCACGAGTCACCTTTAAGACAATGGCCTTTTCGGAAATCCGGACATGCCGTGCCGGAGTAGTGGAACTTACCAGGGTCACGGCGACGGGCCTTCTCGCCGGGATGCGCGTACGGACACTCCGTCCAGTCGTGAGACCTCCCACGCGCGCACTTCCTCACCTTGAACTCGTAGATGCGGAAATGATCGCAGGAGAAGGCGTCCACCGTAAGATCACAGTCGTCGAAATCGGAGTTGTTCGACGGAAGGTATCGGTGGAGCGCCGTCAGGGCGTCGAAAGGTGATGAGCAGTAGGTGGTGGCGTCGCTGTTGGGACTGGTGGCATTGACGGAGTATGGGGAGGCCATGGTGGCAGTTGGATCGTCCATGTGGTCCCACGGTTTGACTTGGATGGTCGGATTTGAATGAGTTGTTTCGCCGTTCATCATCATCATCATCATCATCAAGTATGACGCGCGAGCTCTCTCTCCTCTCTCTCTCTCTCTCTCTCCTCTCTCTGTCGACTGGTATCGCTAAGACGGCAATGGTCTGCTATATAAACTGCTTATTTAACCGTGGTTAAACATTAACCTTATCATGGTAAGATAGAAATCTACAGAAGGCGGCTAAGTTATAGGGAAAGCTAACCAAACTGAAAAACTCATGAATATGGTAATTCGACGAGGGTCCCATTTCATTAAACGGGCAACAACCGCTACATACAATGGGTCCTATTTTTTATTTGTCATTCATGGGGGTCCTCCATTCTCATTTTGGTAAGTTAATGGATAATATCTAGAGTTATGGGTGTTTGACAGTGGACCATTTTTCGAATTTTAGATAGTGAATTGTATATTACAATATTGATATTTTGTAAAATTATTTTGCTAATTATATACTCAATCAATTGTCTAAAATTATAGTATCATATTTTTTTATTTTCAAAATTATTTTGGAAATTATTATTTTTTAGTGCACATAGAAAAGGGGAGGTCGTAAGGGATTTAATATACATTTTGAATTTTTTTAAATTGACTTGATATACATTTTTTTAATTATTTAGGAAGTGGTTCTAGTGATT
>JABCMJ010001394.1:0-14013 GCA_014822125.1 Arbutus unedo
AGATTCCATCAAGGAATCGGTGTCTAGGTCAATGGGGCACCTCGTAGTTGTGCAATGATGGCAAGAGCAAAGATGTTATTTATCGTGCCTAGATATTAGGGGTTTCTAGTCCAAGAATCAACCAGGGGGAAACTCGTGGGAATCCTCCAAGAATTGGAAGAAAGAGTATAACCATGAGGCTGCAAACAATGTCTGGGAAAAAGTCCCACGTGCAAGTGTTGGGGGTTGGTCTCCAAGGTGAAGGTGTCAAAATGGAATAAGCGGTGGGGACAATGGATTGAATGGTCGGGGTAATCAGTAATCGGGAAGCAAAAGAACGGGGGAAGAGAATGGTTTGATTGATGGTGAGTTAAGAGAAAAAGAATTTGAAAAATCTTTTAAAAAGGTACGTTCGAAAAAGGGAAAGGAAAGTGAAAGGACAAGCCCAATCTTGACCATCAAATGTGATGACGTATAGATGTCATGGGTGATGCCGCGTTAGTATAACAGTAGCACACACGCGTATAACTGCCAAATGTGGGGATGTCCTTTTTAGAGGTGGGAGGGATCATGACACGTGGAGAATCTGACGGTGGAAGCAAAACGTGATGGGACTTGTATTTAATGCCAAAGTAATCGCCGCTTCTCAAATTAGGGAATAATTCTCTGCACTTGAGCATACGCCCTAACTAGGGAATGGGGGACAACTGATAAAACCAGTTTAGCTCTATTCAACAAAGAATCGATCAGCGGTCGGTATACATTATGCGCCATCGGGAACTGCTCAACTAGATGGATGGCTGATCGGCCGACCAATTGGCCAAGCATGTGTGGCACCGATTGATAGACTCTCATCCCAATTGATCAAGACCCTCTCGGATTTGCGGGTCTGGTCTTATTAGAAAAATGTGTGATAAGTACTAACTAGAAAAGCCCATGCAGGGTGCTTGTGATTGCTCCAACAATACCGGAGATAATGTCGCTAACTGCTCAGCATCCCAAATATTTGCAGGTTCGGTCTTATCAAAAAACCATATGACAGGTTCTAAACATGGAATATTTGAATTTAACTTTTTAGGAAGTTATCACTATCTAGTTGAAATAGTGAATTGCTTATATTTGGTACTTTACAACAAAGTTATTTTTGCTTGCGGTGAAGGAAAAGTGCTCTCTCTCTCTCTCTCTCTCTCTCTCTCTCTCACACACACACACACACAGTGTTGCAGCACAGCAAGTGGCCTATTTAGAAGTTGGCTCTATGCTTTCTCTTACTTTAGGTATCAGTGAGATCTTCTGAGAGCTTGTTGTGTTTGACCTAATGTTTTCTTCAAATTATCTTTTTGTTTTTATTTAGAAAAAGTTTGCATATAGTTTTGTGTCTTATTTTTGTATTTTTGTAGATTGCTGATCCATTTGACCGAAGAAATTTGAAAAGTAAAAAAATATGAACAACATTTTTTAAAAGTTTAGAGAAGATAAATAATTTAAAAAATATTTGTTTATGTTAAATTATTTGTGAAGTGAGTTTTTTTATTTTGATTATAATTTTTATTTTTTTAAATTTCTGTTGCCAAGACAAGAAAAATAATCATATAAGAAATTAAACAAATTGAGCTATATCTACTTTTTCTTGTTGTATTGACCATTGAGTTCCCTATAATTTTGAAGACTACATTTTCTGTATACTCTTTTTGAATCTCGAATTGTTCAAGAAATTTTTTGGAAAATTCATTTATATCCACTTTTTGTTTTGTCATTTTTTTCCTCTGTAAATTTAAAATTCAAACACAACTACCCATATTACAATACACAACAATACGAGATTCTCCAAAAAAAAAAATTCACAACAGCTAAGATTGATTGCATCTAATGGTTAAAATTCATTACAAAAAAAATACTCAGTAATCTTAACTAGCATCGATCGGTCTCAACTTCTAAAAAATAACAAAAGGTAAAATAATGCTCATCACCTTTCTCTCTCTCTCTCTCTCTCCAGTTGAAAATTTTATTTTTATAAGCTAATTAATTTTCATAAATATTTGCATTCAAAGATATAGTACATACGTATTTTCTCTACAAAAATATTGCGTGGTTTGGATCAATTTACATTACAATACACAATGTTATGAGGTCCTCCAAATACTTTCTCACAGTGGCTAAGATTATTTTAATCTAATGACTAAGATTTACTACCAAATAGTATAAAATGTAAAATATTAATAGCTTGAATAATAGCTAAATTAGAATCCTAACATGAATTTAATGATATTGGTAGTACCGTAAGCACGAGTGATACGCTAGTATCTATATACAATAGGCGAGATGAGGAGAGTGAGATGAGAGCGGTAAACTTCAAGAAAAGCTTAAAAACCTATCGAGAATGGAATTGGATATTTTCCTCCTTTATATCCATATCTCACAGTTATTTGAAGAATCTTCTATTTAGCATCTTATTACTATACCATATAAAAATGATTTGCATAAATATCCAGTCAATTGATGAATGCATGCTTGACACCTTCAAATTTATATAACAAAACAACTCATCTTTTTCAAATCACCAACTCACATACTAACTTTTTGGTGAAATGAAGGGTTGAGATTGAGTATTGAATTCGCTCAAAAGGTGAGAATTGCTTTGCCCTGATGACAATACCGCTCAAAAACATCGCATCCTTTCGCTCTCTCTCACCGTCTTCCTTTATCTTATCCCTTCCTCCTCTCATTTCCCTTCTCTGCACTCATTCTCGCTACAAATCTAGGCCATTAGCAGCTCCTCACCCTCAAACCAAGGCCATCAACCATCTCCTCTCTCTTCTCTCTTCTTAGATAATCTATGGAGGTTCGACATGTTTGAGCTTGACAGTTGTTTAGATACAGTAAATGCAAGTCCCCCTTCTCTCCATCCTCTCACTCTCATACACACTGATGTTCCCCGTCTATTTCTTCCTCTCATACCTGAATCGCTAATGGTTTCAACTTTTAATTTTGTATATTTTTAGGTTTTGTTGGCTTGATTTATTGTCTGAAAGCTTCTCAAAGATATATTAGTGTATGCAACTTTTTGTCTTCCAAATTTTTAGGTTTTGTTTTCCTTTTAGTCAAACTCTTGTGCATCGTCCTTGAGTTCTTCGACTCACCATCTCTATGCATTTTGTTCAGTGGAGAAATGAGTTTAATTGTGTGTTTATTTGGAGAAAATCAGTATCAAGTGCTCTTGGGCTATCCATTGTACATATTTGAGGTTGATTACGAAGCTGGTTTGTGAAGTTGATTTCGTAGTTCTCTCCTTCTATTGACTCTTTGCCCATGAACTGTTTGATAAAATGTCTCTCTTATGAAATTTCGTAATTTTGGCCATACATTGGAGCCAGTTGACGGTGTTCATCATGATAAGGGCGAAGTACCTGAAAATGGATGAATTCAGTATGTACCTACTCATTCAGATTACTGAAATCTTTGTGAAGGTTTAATGCCTTGGAATACCCATTCATATTGGAGGGTCATTTTGTCGTAATTTCTAAAAAGGGTTTTCGAAAACCAGCGCACTCCCAGGGCCCTAATTCATCCCATTCACCCTTTCAAATTGTTTCTATGATTGGATAGGGAAATGCAGGGGGATATGCTCTAGGAGGACAACACAGTCAATGTGCTTTGCGTGCAATTGATTATTCCCGGCTTTCATGCTTGTGGAATCCGTAGTGTTTAATTCCAAATTTAAAGATATTATGGCACCGTTTAGCCAAGCTATATCATACAAAAAAATTGTGCATCATATGAGGAAATTTAATTCTGCAGTGTCTTATTTCCCACCATGGCAGAATCTGCATATGTTAGCATCTTAAATAAAATGAGCAATATCCATTGAAGTTAATTTGGTTAAAGCTTTCATGGTTGATATAGCTATACTCCATATATGTTACCCCATCCGCCAACTAATTTTCAAAAGGACTGCAATTCTTAGAGATCTCTTACAAGCCACATACATCATTAACACCTTTAAACCATCGTAGAGCCATTCAAAAAATAGTACGATTGACACATGACGTTCATCAAGGTCCTCTTTTTCTAGCCTGCTACAAACCACGAGTCTTCAACCATGTAAATTGATTCCAAATCATATCATCTAGACTAAAATGGGACCATTCTCCCACAATAGAAGATTGATCCAAGGCTTTGCTAACTTGTGGCAAAGTATTAGTTGATGTGTAAACTTACATTCTTTGACACAACTTTTTGCATTTCAAGAGCTAAAGATTAAGAACATCAATGAAAACAATAAAACATCACAGACGTTGGGGAGAAATAGTAAAGCAGTTACCATTTGCTTTTTATTCATAATGTCTAACAACAATAGAAAACAGATATGCTTGTCTCAAAGTAAAACTCAAACCATTCATCAGCTCAACAAGAAATTCTACTATGGTTTGTCAACCGTAAATAGATTTTGCGCAAAGTGAGTCTATCCTGCACATTGATATTGTTGTGTCAGATCAACGTCATCAACACCTCATAGAAATGCTTTTTCATTTAGAAATGCCTTAAGTTCTATGATTGCTCTCCCTTTCTTTTTTTTCAAAACCAATTTATATTTAAATGTCTTTTTGTAGTACTTCTTCCATGTTGTTTTTTCTCTTGGACATTTTTTTTGTGGCACATTTGTTTTCTTTCTAATAGATGGAAAAGGTTTTTCTTTTTTAGGCATCATTCAGCTAAAATTGATGGGAGAGCAATTATCAATGATGGTGGGTGCTTGTTGATTTTGTTTGATTACTTAGTATAGGAAATCATAATCGAAAAATGTTCACGTGTTGTTTCTTCTTCTTTGTTTTCATCTTTCTTACCTAGATGTTTATGAAATTAGTCCAAGTCGGGTTTATTTATGTCAGGGATCACAAACAATGGTGTTCTTTAATTTCATATGATAGGGATCACAAACAAAGGTGATCTTTAATAGAAACTTGCAACTTTTTTTTTATAGTGAATTGATTTTAAAATTCTCTTATCTGATTTCCTAATTTTCTTACATTAGTTGTGCCTTCATAAGACTCTCTAGTGTTTATAATGCTATGTAATGATGATTTAGTACTGGTCATCATTTGATCTCAATATTATCATCAGTTAAGTTTCTAATCTTTGTTTTTTATATTTAGAATCTACAGTTTGTTTTTGCTCTCAGTTTCTTATAGTTGGGCATTTTTACACGAAAACTTGGAGCTCATAATTGTTTTGAAATCTTCTCCTCCTCACTTCTCCTTTTGGTTTTTTGTTCTTCAATCTGCTTACGGAAGCAATTGATTCCCTCTGAACAATTGGTATGAGATGGATCACAAACAAAGATGTTCTATTCCAATTGCATTTCCTTTGAAGCTACAAATTGTGTTTTGTTCTACGAGGATGAAATCGGCCTCGCTCGCTCCATACCCATATGTATATGCCACAAAAAATCATAAAAATGCAGAATAAAAAATCAAAACTTATCCCAGATTCCACATGTTTTCATAAAACTTTTAGCACTTAACAATTTCGTGTATATATATACAAAACAACCACAAACAGAGGATATATATATATATATATATGTATATATATATGTAGATTGGTAGATTTTCTCAATCAGGACAGAAAGCTAATCTCTTAATATCCAGCAGAAACAATGCTTTTAATATGGGTGGACCTGTGATCTGCAAAATAATAAATCGTCAAAGCGCCCTCTACCACTGTGGCAGGAAAACACTCCGATGATTAAGTCAGGCGAAAGCTCGCAAGATGGCTAATATTCTCTATTAGCAAGCGAAATTATGCACTAATTAGAACATACCTTTTTTCTTGATCTAGAGCTTTATTTATAGACTTATCTTTAATCCTAATTCTCTTAGGATTCTGATTGGAGTCAAATGTCTTTTGATTGGCCACTAATGAGATAACTCTCTATCAAGCAGTTATCTTCTATTATTAGAGTTTCATTCAATTAATACTTCTTGTATTAATTAAATTGGCCATGGACTTCTCATTCTTATCTGTTAGAGTTGTATCCCAACTTATACAGGGTTCTATCTTATCTCGGAATAACAGTCGCTTATCGCCCTTCTCAGGTCGATGGTATCTGGGACTGACTTTCTCAGGTCGGCCAGATGTGGGGTCACCTTTCTCAGGTCGGCAAGATGTGGAGCCGTCTTTCTCAGGTCGGCTGATATCCAAACCATCTTTCTAAGATCGGCTGGATAGGTATTCATCCTTCTTGGCCCGAATAAAGTATGGATAACCCTCCTCAAGTCGGCCATACTCTCATGTGATCGGCACGTGTATGCTCGTGTGTCTTCTATCCAATGCCGAACGGAATCTCTTGCTCAGGGGGATAAATGTATTTTCTCAGTTACATTTTTGCCCTCGTCAATTGCCCCCTAGCTTTGGCTCTAATCCACCGAAATGGTGGAGCAGGTAAAGCTACCATAGGACGTAATCATTCCAATCCTATCCATCCCCAGGCGTATTACTTCCCAACTGTCGTTTTGAATCTGCAGTGTCGCATTAATTACAACGTGACGTCGTGGCAGGTTTTTTGTCTGGAGACTACGCGTTTCTCGCGTGTGCCGAAATTTAAACCGCCTGCCATTTGTTCCCCCTTAATGTACCTTATTTCAAACGAATAAGGTTTTATCTCCCATTCTTCCCTTGTCCTTTCATTGTGCCCTTCTTCTCCGATTTACTCATCGTCACCCTGTCATCGATAGAAATTCATCGACCTTTGTAAGTCGTTTTTCGATTCCTCATCGGTTTTTGTTGTTTTCTTTGTCCGTACACGTGTCCCTCTGCCTCTTATCGAATGGGGATCTTTAGTCAGTTAGTGGATACGCTAGAAAGAATGGCGAAATTCTGGCGACGATACAACATCCCTCATGATGTTGCTATCGAACTAAACGATCCCTCCACTCCTTGTGACGGGAGCGACCCCGATACACTTCACGTTCCGCTGATGGCCATCACTGAGGGCGGAGTCCGTTTTCCCCTCAATCGCCTTTTTTGTGAAGTCCTTTGTTGGTACCGGTTGCATCTCATGCAGATTTCCATAAACACATATAGGATTATTCATTGTAGAGTCGAACTTAATAGGATAAACAACACAAACTTAGGGCTTCGGGAGATCCAATTCTATTACGATATGGTCAGAAAAGGAACTGACGCCTATTATCTGAGGAACCGACCTCATATCGAACGGATTGTCACTTATTTGACAGACTCTAACCGGGGGAATGACGATGACTTCCTCATTGTTACCGATAACTGGGAGATCGGTCATGATGAGCCAGAGCGACCTAAGTTCCACATTCCGATCCAATTTGGTGCCGTCCGTTAATGTCTTGTTCTTGTTCTTTTCCGTTGTGTTCACCTTCTTGGCTGTGACTATATCTAATACTCATTGTACGTCTGTTTCTTTTACGGCTGTGAATGCCAACAAGAATAGGATCAAGAGGTTGATAAAGCTTGACGACATAAAGAAATTCGTCTGATACAAGGGATCTTTGGGCTAGAGTTGGGCCCGATCTACTGAAGTTTTGTTAAAGTATGTGGCCAGCTATAGAGGTTACATCAAGAATTCCATTCCCAACGCTACAGTTGTCGCCGCCGACGCTACGTGGCAATTTTCAAGTTGCAGGGGCAGAACCCAATTACTGTTGCGGTCGTCGAAGGCATCCCCGTCTCATCCACTTCGTCAGGGGCGGTGCAATCGTCTTCCCGATCTCCGCACATTTGGAATTCTGAGGACGAACAAGAAATCGATCAAGACGTAATGGCTCGTAATCCCGACGTCCCTAATCTCCGTGAACTGATGCGCTAGAAGAATAAGCAGCCAGCCGCTGCCCTGAAGAAGGTTGAGCCTCCGAGCTTAAAAAGCAAACCCCTCGCGATTGTTAGCGAAGAAACTTCTACTGACGCTGATGTGCCGCTTGTGCCGATGCAAAGACTTAGGAAAGGACCTCAGGATGATCCTTCTAAGTCGCAAAATTGAAGAAGGCGAAAACGGCTGAGAAGGCCACACCTTGGACCCCCTCGTTTTTGGTGAAAGGGGCCGATCCCCTAACTGTGGCTGATTCGACAGGGGATCTAGATGTGGCCCACAGACCCTTGCCATGATGATGATGTTGCCCAAGGACGTAAAGCCATACAAAGGGGCTGATCTCCCGACACTGATGCGTTCAGTGATGGCCCACGAGGCTTTTGTAAGTATTCTCATGTGTATATTTGTACCACTAGTAATAGACTTCTGATAGTTTATTTTGCCGTGTGTCTATAGGCTATGCAGAAGACGATGATGTGCCTAAGCCACTGCCAGGATCTTGAGGCTCGATACAACACCATCGAGTTGGAGCTAAAAGATTGGTGGGTGAAGTGCACCAAGGCTCAGGACGACCTGTCTGTGGCCAAGAAATGAGCCCGTGAGGCCGAACTGAAAGTCGACACCTTGCAGTATCAACTAGGCACAGAACGAGGGAAGAATGCCGAGCTGGAGGAACAGATGGCCAAATTGAAAGGTCATCATGAAGAAGAGCTCAAGCGGCTGCAAGACGAAGCCTATAAGAAGGGCATGTCTGATGCCGCAGCCGACTTCATTGAAAACCAGATGCTGGAGATCCAGGCGGATTTCGTCGCTCAGGGGTGGAAAGCTGCTCTGGAGGACTACGATGTCCCCAAGGAGTCGCCGCTGTACAAAACAGTTCCTCCTCCTGCCGACTTGGATGTCGAAGGGCCCTTCGCCAAAGTGCCAGGACAAAGCGCTGAGACCGCTAAGGCTGCCGAGACCGTGGCTCCAATCGTAGTTACCGAGGAGGGCGAAAGGCGAATTGATCCTGAAGTCCTCACACTTTAGAATTTTCTGTTTCTCAATTTGTTAGTTTATTGTTGCTGCAGACTTCTGGGATGGCCCTTAACTGCCATTTTTCACATACTAAACTTGGTAATCAATGCATTCTTCAGATTCGTATTTTATGTCTTTCATTGTTTGGACTTCTCTTTCGACGTAGGCGATCTTTTACCCTGGTAGTAAATAAGACCATGCTACAAATATCGTGCTCAGGTGGTGACATAAAATTTTCTCAGGTGTTAAACATATGTCAAATTGTTTTCAAGGTCTAAGCTCATACCCTAAGTATGTTTGGATGCTAACCCTTCTCAAGTAAACACATACGTTTCTCAAGTGTGCTCGGGAATCAAAACCTTCTCGAGTTTGACCTTAACTCAAACTTTTCTCAAGTTTGTTCGAACTGTTTAAACTTGTCAAAAGTTAAAACACATACTTTTCTCATGTATGCTCGGGAACTCAAACCCTTCTCGAGTTTGAACTTATCTCAAACTTTTCTCAAGTTTGTTTCGACTGTTTAAACTTGTCAAAAGTTAAAACACATATGTTTCTCAAGTATGCTCGGAATTCAAACCCTTTGCGAGTTTGAACTTAACTCAAACTTTTCTCAAGTTTGTTCGGACTTATTTCAACTTGTCAAAAGTTAAAATACATACTTTTCTCAAGTATGCTCGGGAACTCAAACCTTTCTCGAGTTTGAACGTATCTCAAACTTTTCTCAAGTTTATTCGGACTGTTTAAACTTGTCAAAAGTTAAAACACATACTTTTCTCAAGTATGCTCTGAATTCAAACCCTTCTCGAGTTTGAACTTATCTCAAACTTTTCTCAAGTTTGTTCAGGAGTTATTACTCTTGCCCCCCAGTGAGGCGGTGAAAGAGACTACAACATTTACAGCCTTACTGAATATCTGCCAACGAATGAATGAAAAGTGTTGCTTTTATTTATCAAATTGGAAATTGGAAACATAATAAATACGTAAAGAAGATGATTCTACTTATAAAACTTTTTAAGGTTTGAAACATTCCATGTATGTGGTACTTCTTTGTTGTCAAGATCTTGGAGTTTATAGGCACCCTTCCCAAGGCATTCTATAACTCTGTAGGGTCCCTCCCAATTGGCTACAAGCTTTCCATCTGCTAGGTCTTCTGTGTTTCCCATGACTTTGCAGAGGACCAAGTCACCGAGCTCAAATTCTCTTTGATGGACTCGCTTGTTGTGAGATCTGGATAGGATAGACTGATAGGAGGCGAGTCTGATCATTGCCCATTCCCGTTTCTCTTCGGCAAGATCAAGCTCTACACCCAGAGCTTGATCGTTTCCTCCTTGCTCCATCAGTTCGGTGCGAATGGTTGGAAGGCCAATTTCAAGTGGAATGACAACCTTGGTGCCATACGCAAGGGAATACAGGGTGACTCCCGTAGATCGACGTGGTGTGGTCCTGTATGCCCATAGGACCAGTGGTAGCTCTTCAACCCATTTACCTTTGGCTTTCTCCAACTGCTTCTTGATACCTCCAAGTATCGTCTTGTTTGAGGCTTCTGCTTGCCCATTGCACTGAGGATATGCCACGAAGGCATAATAGTTGCGGATTTGATACTGCGAGCAAAAGGCCTTGAACTTATCCTAAAATTGGATTCCATTGTCTGAGACGATGGCATATGGGATGCCAAATCTGGTGATGATGTTTTGCCAAATGAACCGTTCAATGTTCTTCTGAGTGATTTTTGCTAGGGGCTCTGCTTCTATCCACTTAGTAAAATAATCAGTGCCAACAATGAGATACTTCCTTTCTCCAGTTGCTTTAGAAAGCGGACCAACAATATCTAGGCCCCATTGAGCAAAGGGCCAAGGGCTGGTGAGTGGTGCCAGGTCGGTTGCGGGCTGATGGGTGATCAGGGTAAACTTCTGACACTTCTCGCAAGCTTGTATATATTTCTTTGCATCCTCCTACATGTAAGGCCACTAATAGCCCTGGGATATGGTGCGGTGGGAGATAGACCTGCCCCCAGCATGGCTTCCACAAGTGCCTTCATGAATCTCATATAGGAACTTTTGTACCAGGTTCGGGTGCACACATTTTAGGTAGGGACCAGTGTAAGATTTCCTGTAGAGTTCTTGCTTAGGTGAGAGCCAGAAACATATTGCCTTGATCCGTAGCTTATGAGCTTCTCTTTTATCGTCGGGAACTGTACCCCAATGAGGTAAGAGATGATTGGATCCATCCAGCTGGGGTCGAGATCGATCTCCAAGGCTTTCTCGGTAACTGGAATATCAATGCTTGGGTATTCGATGGCATCCACATATATGGTTCGGTGCTGATCTCTTGAAATTGCTGAGGCGAAACATGCCAGGGTATCTGCATGCTCGTTCTGCCTAGGACTGATGTGGGTCATTTCGATCTTCTTGAACTTAGATAATTCTACTCTTGCTTTCGCCGCGTAAGCTGTCATCTTCTCATCTCGGGTGGCATAATCATCGTTGAGTTGATTGAGGACAAGCTGAGAGTCACAGTGGACCGCGCCCCGTAGATTGCCTCTAAATTGTATGCACATTTGAGTCCATGGATTAGCACCTCGTATTCGGCACGTTATTTGAAGCACTGAAGTTCAATCGAATAGACTACTCAAAGTAACATCCATCCGGCTCCTCGATTATGATGCCAACTCTAGATCCTCGCGAGCATGAGGATCCATCGACGTATAACCTCTAGTAGGGTATTTGATCGACCGCGAATTCTCTCCAGGCTCCCTGTTCGGTCATGCTTGTTATTGAGATCGCCGACACTTCTTCTGTATGTTCGTGTGAGAATTCTGCAACACAGTCTGTTAAGACCTGACCCTTTATCGCTGATCTTGGAAGAAACCTGATATCGTATTCCCCGAGTTCCATAGACCAGATAGCCACCCTACCCGACAACTTCACTCTTCTTAAGACAGTGCTGAGGAGATGTTTGGTTGGTACCTTGATCGTGTGGGCTAGAAAATAGTGCTGTAATTGTGTGATGAACACTAGTGGATTCGCCAAGTAAGTCTTGATCTCATGGAAAGCTATCTCACACTCTTCTCCCTAAGAGTACTTAGACTGTTTTCTCAGTAATTGAAAAAATGGCCGACATCGGTCAGATGATCTACTGGTGAATTTGTTAAGAGCCACAACCATCCCTGTTAACCTCTGCATCTCTTTCATAGTCTAGGGACTTTGTAAGTTCTATAGAGCTATGATTTGATCGGGGTTAGCCTCTATTCCCCTTCTCATAACTAGATGCCCAAGAAATTTTCCTGAGCTGACTCCGAACGCACACTTGGAGGCGTTTAGCTTGAACTTGAACCGTCTGAGTACTTTTAAGGTTTCGCAAAGATTGGCGATATGGGTCTCTGCTTCCTTAGATTTAAGGACCATGTCATCGATATATACCTCCATGTTCTTCCCAAGCAGTTCCCTAAACATATGGGTGGCTAACCTCTGATATGTAACTCCTGCATTCCTTAAACCGAATGGCATTACTTTGTAGCAGAATAAACCCTGTGGAGTTATGAATGATGTATTTTCTTGATCAGGCTCGTACATGGCAATCTGATGATATCCTCGGTATGCATCCAAGAAGCTCATGCGCCGATATCCAACAGTGGCATCCACGAGCTGATCTATCTTTGGCAATGGGAAGCTATCCTTGGGACAGGCTTTGTTTGATTGGTGAAGTCCACACATACCCTCCACTTCCCCTTTTTTTTTAATCACCACAGTGTTTGACAACCGCTCGGGGTAATAAACCTCTCTGATTGCCCCGGCTTCTAGTAGCCGATCTACTTCTTCTATTATGGCGTCGGCATGTTGAACTGCCGACCTTCTACATTTTTGCATTACTGGCTTGTGGATAGGATCCACATTCAGATGATGGCAGACAATATCCGGGCTCACCCCAGGCATCTCCTGCGGTGTCCAAGCGAATACGTCGATGTGTTCCTTAAGAACCTACACCAAGATTTTCTCGTCTTCCTCAGGTAACTCCTCCCCGATGAAAAAATACCTCTCTGGGTCTGTCTCATACGCTGGTATTTGCTTGAGTTTTTTCACGACCCGATCGGCTAGATTACGCCCGATATCCTCTATCGTTGGTCGATCTGAGACCTCTATAGATTTCACGTGTTTGGCTTTGGGTTTGTGTCTTATGGAAGTGACATAACAACTCCTCGCCATCGTCTGATTCCCGCGAACACATTCGATCCCCTTCTTGCCAGGGAATTTCAGCATCTGGTGATATGTGGAGGGGATAGCACCCATGCTATGGAGCCAGGTCCTTCCTACGATTGCGTTGTAAGCCAATGGTACATCCACAACTAAGAAGTCTATGTCTAGGGTGACCCTTCCTGCCTGCACAAGAATAGTAATGGATCCCAGAGGTCAAACTACTTCGGCGCTGAAACCTATGAGTGGGACATCGGCTTTATCAAGTTTGAACTTCTTGAAAGCATCATAATATAGAATTTCTATTGAGCTGCCTTGGTCAACTAGGATCCTCTCTGTGTTGATTGTGCCGAACAGCAATGTGATCACTAATGCATCATTATGGGGATAGGTTACCCCCTCTAGATCCTTGTCGAAAAAGGATATTACTGTGTCTTTTTTTCTCTCGGCTCTTTCCGTTTTTGCCTGAGATGTTGAACATGATGTTCATGCCCATCGCGGCGTCGTTGGAGCCAAACTTCCTTTTTGTCTAGAACTGATGTTGCAACATGTATGACATGGATGGTTCTGATTACCATTGCCTCTTCCTCAAAGGATTCTGTTTCCATGGGTTTCGGCTCAACTTTCAGTTGCCCTTGATCGGCCACAAACCGTCTAAGATGCCCTGCTTCACTAGTTCCTCTAGAAACCATTTAAGCACCTTGCATTTTTTGGTGATATGGCCATTATTTCGGTGATAACTACACCAATCTCTGTTCGAGTTGCGTTGAAAACTGTGTGTATTGCTCTATATGCCTGGGGACCAGGCGACTTATGTTCCTTTACTACTTGCGCCACTTAGGCCACTTCGGTTCTTGGTCTCTTCGTTGTGGGTTCTATTGTAATGCTCCTATGCACCTTGCTTGCGGGCCGATTCTTATCTCGTCGGATCTCGTCTTCAAACTTTGCATCCTTCTCTACCCTTCCCATGAGATCTGCAATGGTGCT
>JABCMJ010001396.1:0-15315 GCA_014822125.1 Arbutus unedo
CTTTGCATCCTCCTGCATGTAAGGCCACCAATATCCTTGGGATATGACGCTGTGGGCGATAGACCTGCCCCCAACATGGCTTCCACAAGTGCCTTCATGAATCTCAAATAGGAACTTTTGTACCAAGTTCGGGTGCACACATTTTAGGTACAGACCAATGTAAGATTTCCTGTAGAATTCTTACTTAAGTGAGAGTTAGAATCGTATTGCCTTGATCCAGAGCTTATGAGCTTCTCGTTTATCATCGAAAACTGTCCCCCCAGTAAGGTAAGAGATGATTGGATCCATCTAGCTGTGGCCGAGATCAATTTTCAAGGCTTTCTCGGCAACTGGAATATCGATGCTCGGGTATTCGATGGTGTCCACATATATGGTTCGGTGCTAATCTCTTGGAATGGCTGAGGCCAAACATGCCAGGGCATCCGCGTGCTCGTTCTGCCTAGAACTGATGTGGGTCATTTTGACCTTTTTGAACTTTGATAATTCTATTCTTGTTTTAGCCGCGTAAGCTGTCATCTTCTCATCTCGGGTGGCGTAATCGCCGTTGAGTTGATTGAGGACAAACTGAGAGTCACAGTGGACAGCCACGTAGGTTGCCCCTAGATTGTATACACATTAAAGTTCATGGATTAGCGCCTCGTATTCGGCAACGTTATTTGAGGCACTAAAGTTCAATCGAATAGATTGCTCAAAGTAACATCCGTCCGGCACCTCGATTACGATGCCGACTCCAGATCCTTGCGAGCATGAGGATCCATCAACGTATAACCTCCAGTAGTGTATTTGATCAGGAGCGATTTCTCTCTCTGTTCCCTGTTCGGTCATGCTTATTATTGAGTTCGCCGACACTTCTTCTGTCTGCTTGTGTGTGAATTCTACAATAAAGTCGGCTAAGACCTAACTCTTTATCGCTGATCTTGGAAGGAACTTGATATTGTATTCTCCAAGTTCCACAGACCAGGTAGCCACCCTACCCGATAGCTCCACTCCTCGCAAGACAGTGCTAAGGGGATGTTTGGTTGGTATTTCGATCGTGGTGCTGTAATTTTCTAGAGGCTACTATAAGAGATAAGATCAGTTTCTCTAAGGGAAGGTACCTTGTTTTAGAATCGAGTAGTATCTTGCTCACATAATAGATGTGTGTCTGTTCTCCATCCCTGCTTTTCAACAGTACGGCACTCACCGCGTGCTCGGACATGGCGAGATATAGTGTCAGTATGTCCCCCTTCTCGGGTTTGATGATCAGTGGTGGATTCGCTAGGTAAGTCTTGATTCCATGGAACGCTGTCTCACATTCTTTTCCCCAAGAGTACCTAGACTATTTTCTCAGTAATTGAAAAAACGGTTGACATCGGTCGGATGATCTACTGATGAATCTGTTAAGAGCTGCAACCATCCCTGTCAACCTCTGTACCTCTTTCACAGTTTGGGGACTTCGTAAGTTCTGCAGAGCTACAATTTGATTGGGGTTGGCCTCTATTCCCCTTTTCGCAACCAGATGCCCAAGAAATTTTCCCGCGAACGCACACTTGGAGGCATTCAGCTTGAGTTTGAATCGTCTAAGTACTTTGAAGGTTTCGCAGAGATCGGCGATATGAGTCCCCGCTTCCTTAGATTTAACGACAATGTCGTCGATATATACCTCCATATTCTTCCCAAGCAGTTCTCTAAACATAAGGGTGGCTAACCTCTGATATGTAGCTTTTGCGCTCTTTAAACCGGACGACATTACCTTGTAGCAGAATAAACCCCGTGGAGTTATGAATGATGTCTTTTCTTGATCCGGCTCGTATTGGCAATCTGATGATATCCTCGGTATGCATCCAAGAAACTCATGCGCCGATATCCAGTAGTGGTATCCACGAGCTGATCTATCTTCGGTAGTGGGAAGCTATCCTTGGGACATGTTTTGTTTAGATTGGTGAAGTCCAAGCATACCCTCCACTTCCCGTTTTTCTTCTTGACCACCACAGTGTTTGACAACCACTCGGGGTAATAAACTTCTCTGATGGCCCCGACTTCTAGTAGCCAATCTACTTCTTCTATCATGGCGTCGGCATGTTGAACTGCCTACCTTCTACGCTTGTGGATAGGATCCATATTCAGATGATGGTAGACAATATCCAAGCTCACTCCAGGCATCTCTTGCGGTGTCCAGGCAAATACGTCGATGTGTTCCTTAAGAACTTGCACCAGGATTTTCTTGTCTTGTTCAGATAACTCCTCCCTGATGAGAAAATACCTTTCTGGGTCTGTCTCATGTGCCGGTATTTGCTTGAGTTTTTCCACCACCCGATTGGTTGGATTATGCCCGATATCCTTTATCGTTGGCCGATCTGAGACCTCTATCAATTTCACGTGTTTGGCTTTGGGTTTGTGTCTTATGGAAGTAACATAACAACTCCTCGTTGTCGTCTGATTTCTGCGAATACATTCGATCCCCTTCTTGGCATGGAATTTCAACATCTAGTGATATGTGGAGGGGATAGCACCCATCCTATGGAGCCATGTTCTTCCTACGATTGCATTGTAAGCCGATGGTACATCCACAACTAAGAAATCTATGTCTAAGGTGACCCTTCTTGCCCACACATGAATAGTAATGGATCCTAGAGGCCAGACCGGCTCGGCGCTGAAACCTATGAGTGGAACATCGACTTTCTGCAAATCGGCTTTATCAGTTTGAGCTTCTTGAAAGCGTCATAATATAGAATTTCCATTGAGCTGCCTTGGTCGATTAGGATTCTTTCCGTATTGATTATGCCGAGCAGCAGCGTGATCACTAATGCACCATTGAGCTACCCCCTCTAGATCCTTATCTAAAAAGGATATCACTGTGTCCGTTTTTCTCTAGGGTTCTTTCCGTTTTTGCCTGAGATGTTGAACGATGTTCATGCCCCTCGCAGCGTCGTTTGAGCCATACTTCCTTTTTGTCCAGAACTGATGTTGCAACGTGTATGACATGGATGGTTTTAGTTACCATTGCCTCTTCCTCAGAGGATTCTGTTTCTATGGATTCCGGCTCAACTTTCAGTTGCCCTTGATCAGCCACAAACCGTATAAGATGCCCGGCTTCAACTAGTTCCTCTAAGAACCGTTTAAGCGCCTTGCATTTCTCATATGGCCATTATTTCAGTGATAACTACACCAATCTCTGTTCGGGTCGCGCTTCACGGGTTCCTTCCCTTGAAGCTGCCGACCATTTCCAAAATGGTTCATTTTTCAATGGCCAAATTAGCTTAAAGACGGGAGTGTTGAAAACTATGCGTATCGCTCTATATGCTTGGGGACCAGGCGACTTACGTTCCTTTACTACATGCGCCACTTTGGCCACTTCGGTTCTTGGTCTCTTCATTGTTGGTTCTATTGTAGTGCTTCTATGCACCTTGCTTGTGGGCTGATTCGTATCTCGTCAGATCTCGTTTTCAAACTTTACATACTTGTCGACCCATCCCATGAGATCTGCAATGGTGCTGGGTGGGTCTATGGTCAGAGATTCCCTCAACTGATCTCGATACGATAGTCCCAACCTAAAGGATTCTACAGCATACGCCTCTGTACAATCCCCAATCTCATTGTAGGTTGCCCAGCACCTACTTGCGTATTGCTTGAGATCCTCGTCGGAGCCTTTCCTTAGAGCTAGGAGGGTATTCACGTACTTCTTCTGTGTTCTGTTAGCCACGAAGTGCTTGAGAAATTGGTCTGCCAGTTGCCTCCTACTAGTAATTGACCTTGGGGGGCGGGCCTGAAACCAATTCAGGGCTGTTTCCCCCAAACTCAAGGAAAAAAACCTTGGAGTAAGGCTATCATGGCCTACATATATCATCATGGAGTTCACGAATCCTTTGATGTGAGTCATTAGATCTGTTCGTCCATTGTAGATTGAGAATTTTGGAGGGACAAACTTTTTGGGTACACTGCCAGTTGTTGTAACTCCCTATGATTCTCATCATCCTCTGGTCTATTCAACCCCAATTGTTGATTCAGCCATGCCCTCATATCGGGAATTTGAGCAGTTGGGGGCATTGCTGGGCATGCCATTGCCTGGTTGATGTTCGGAGCCATTCCCGTCCGCTGATTAAGCCATTGATGCATATCGGGAAACGATTGCGCTGGAGGCAATCCGCCTAGGTTTGAGAGAGCTCCAGCCTGCTGTTCCCCTCCTTGAGGTCTCTGAATCTGTTCGTGCCAGCTGTCCCGTCATGATGGACCGGTTTCGGAACATTTATCATGTCCGGATACCAATTGCCGATCAGGATCTCTTTGTTTGCGGAGTGTCCAATTTTCTCTCTCCATACGGCGTATGTAACGCCTCATCTCTTCAATTTCCTGGTCCCTCCTTCGGACCCGATCGATGTTATTGTAATCTTCGTCTCGGCGAGACCCATCACGAGTTCGGGATCCTCTCCCTCCCCCATTCCGAGTTTGTGTTTGAGATTTATCTCTTGTCCTTGACTGCTCCGTTTCTCGTGGAGGATCAGAGTGCTATTCCAGCGGAATCAATGAGAGTGCGGCTTGTAGCGCGGGATCCACTGGTGAAACAACTGGTGGCGGAATAGCAGAAGGCAGTACCTGTCCTCCAGGCTGCCCCCCGATTAGCTTTGGGGGTAGGACCGTAGGAACCTCTTTCCTGGGTCCCCTTGATTTCTAGGGAACCGGAGGAGGAGATCTAGATCTGCCTCTTCCTCCGTGCTCTTTCCCTTGATCTCTCTTGGGTGTTTTAGCCATGAGATATTAGCTTTCCCACAGATGGCGCCAATTGTAGATGGGTTGATTTTCTCAATCAGGACGAAAAACCAAACTCTCAATATCCAGCAGAAACAATGCTTTTACTATGGGTGGACCTGTGATCTGCAAAACAATAAATCGTCAAAGAGCCTTCTGCCGCTGTGGCAAGAAAACACTCCGATGATTAAGTCAGGCGAAAGCTCACAAGATGACGAATAACTCAGGCATTATTAGCAAACAAAATTATGCACTAGTTAGAACGTACCTTTTTTTGTTAATCTGGAGTTTTATTTGTAGACTTATCTTTAATCCTAATTCTCTTATGATTCTGATTGGCCACTAATGAAATAACTTTCTATCAAACAGTTATCTTCTATCATTAGAGTTCCATTCAATTAATACTTCTCGTATTAATTAAATTGGCCGTGGACTTCTCATCCTTATCTGTTAGAGTTGTGTCCCGATTTTTACGGCATTCGGTCTTATCTCGGCATAACAGTCGCTTATCGCCCTTATCGGGTCGATGGTATATTGGACCGCCCTTATCAGGTTGGCAAGACATGGGGCTGCCTTTCTCAGGTCGGCTGATTGCCCAGCCATCTTTCTCATATCGGTTGGATAGATATTCGACATTCGACATTCTCGGTCCGACTACAGTATGGATATCCCTCCGCAGGTTGGCCATGCCATCACGTGACTGCCACGTGTGTCCTCATGTACCCTCCATTTGTTTCCGACCTAAATCTCTTGCTGAGGGGGAAAAATGTATGTTCTCAATTACATTTTACCCTTGTCAGTAGTAAATTTTGTTCTTCCTTCATTATTCGAATGTTTTGGATAATTACCAGTCTATGAACACAACACATACGAGTTAATGGTCATCAGATGGTTTGTTAATGAATTTGTAATTAGTGGTCAGCCTAAAAGAGAAAGTGGTGGTACGTTGTACCTTTTACTCAGGCTTTGGATTTGTAAGTTAATTTGACGTTGGATCTGTTTCTGTGGACTTGAAGATGTTGATGGGGTTTTAGGTCTCATTACAGGTTTCTTTTTGAGGATCTAGACCGTTTTGTTGGCCATTGTGTATAGATATTTATGAGAAGAGAAAATGATGAAAAAAGAAAGTTAAGTGAGAGTTTATACTAATGGTTTAAATGCATTGTTTTTAGAGAACGAATAGTTATAAAACAAAACGACTACTAACTATTTCGAAATTCTTGAACACTTGTCCTTTTGACTTGGATCATCAAAAAGAAAGTGGTGCACTTGTAAAACTTCGTCAACAAAAGCGAAGTAGATAATTGTAAGTATGTTCTTTTGTACTTGAAATTGGTAGTCCATGTACTTGAAATGACTTGGAATTGGTAGTCTATGTACTTAAAATGGATGTGGCTTTTAGAAGGTTGCAAAAGTTGGATAGCCCTCAATTGTTGACACCTTGTGATTTTGGGGAATCATTCTCGATTCAAGCGTAAAAGCTTATTAAATGGCCTTAGACGTATTCTTTCTTCCTCTGCTATCAATAGACATTGTATGGGCAAAGGTTGATAGGCAACGCATATCAAAACAAAAGACAACAACATTGAGTGAGTTGAGTAGCAGGTGCTCTTTCTTAGAGAGGGAGCATAGCTCTTCTTTAGGTGATTTTTGGTGAGACTGGTGGTGAGGTAGAGGGAAGGAGGTGTGAGGTGACGAAAAAATGAGACGTGTGAGGTAGAGAGAGTGAGTTACTGAGAGAGAGAGTTGAGTTTTCTTTTGTAAGTTTCTTTGATAATTTGTATAAATATTGTGATTCTCTCTGTGAATAACAAAATTCTGATTCCCGCTCTCATGTGGCCTCCTCAAACTCGTGGTGACACCACAAAACCTTGGCCAATGGAATTTTTTTTCCATCCAAGACTTGTTCTCATGTATTCAAAATTTTCACCACTTGGTACTCATACGATATATCATCCTCTACATCCTGCTTGGTCCAATCCAACACATGAGAAGAATTAGGCTCACACTTTTGCAACATAATACTTGAAACACATCATGAATGTTTGACATTTGCAGCAGCAAGACAAATCAATACACCACTTTTCTAATCTTCTCAAAGATCTCAAATAGCACGACAAACTGTGGTGATAACTTCCCACTGTGACCAAGCTTCATCAATCCCTTCTTAGGTGTGACATTCAGGAAGACATGATCACCCACCTCAAATGCCAACGGTCGCCTCCTATGATCTACATATTTCTTTTGGCGGCTTTGTGACGTAAGCAACTACTGTCGTATCTTAATAATCTTTTCGATAGTTTCCTGCACCAAATCAAGTCCCAACATTGTACCTTCCCTAACCTCGGTCCAACACACAGGTATAAAAAGTCTCATATGGAACCATTTTAATACTCGACCGATAGTTGTTGTCATAAGCAAACTCTGCCAATGGCAAGTTGTCCTCCCATGAACCACGAAAATTAAGGACACAAACTCGCAACACATCCTCCAAAATTTGAATGGTACGCTCCGATTGTCTGTATGTCTGTAGGTGAATGGCAGTATTGTGACATCTCGTCCTGTATTGAATGTTTAGATGGGTGATCTTGGGTATACAGCAACTATGTATAATACTACTAACAACTTAGACTTACGCATTTTGAGCCATATAGTCAGACTCTAACAAATTATTGGGCTAGTGGTTTATATGGAACGTCACAGATAGTATTAGAGCAACCTGAGTACACAATCAAATGGGGCTTGGAATTTGTGTGGCCACTAAGGAAGAGACCTGTAAAATATCGTGGTGACTCTAGTCAATAGGAATAGACCCGTGAAATACTGTGGTGACTCTAATTTTCAACTCCTCATGAGGGCATGAGCTTAAAAAATGGGGAGATTGTGGCATCTCGTCCCACATCAAAAGTTTACACAGGTGATCTTGGGTATATAAGGAACTATGTATACTACTACTAACAACTTGAACTTAAGTATTTTGGACCATATGGTTTGGCTCCAACAAGTTGTTGGGTCAATGGTCTACATGGGGCATTACAAGTACTCACACGTAAGTCGGTACCAAACGTCTTCTAAAGGCTCTTCCAAACTGTGATGTGATCCTAGGATCTTGATCCGACATGATAAACACATGTTCCCCATGAAATCAGACTATCTCACAGATATGTAACTTGTTGAGTGCATCCACTGGATCTGTAACACAGATAAGGAGAAAGTGAGCGGTTTTGATCAATCTATGACATGCTGTCCCACATCAAAAGTTTACATGGGTGATCCTGGATATATAATGATCTATGTAAACTATTACTAATAACTTGGGCTTAAGCATTTTGGGCTACATATTAGGCTCTAACAAGTTATTGAGCTAGTGGTTTACATGGGGCATTACAAATGGTATCAAAGTGACCCGTGTACATAATTGAGTGTGTGGTTGGAACTTTGTTTGGTCACTAGGGAATAGACCCGGGGCTAGGCTATGGTGACTCTAGTGTTCAACTCCTTGCGAGAGCATAAGGTCGTAAAGGTAAAGAGATTGTGACATCTCGTCTCAAATTAAAAGTCTACATGGGTGATCCTGGGTATATAATGAGTCATGTAGACCATTACTAATAACTTGGATTTAAGCATTTTGGGTCACGTGGTTGGGTTTCAACAAGTATTGGGCTTGTAATTTACATGGAGTGTTACACAGTCGATCAACCACTATCCGTACAACACCATGCCCTAGTGGTGTTCTTGAATGTCCTGTCACAAAATTCATTACACTATGCTCTCACTTCCATTCTATTACCGGTAAATGCTACAATAACCTGACTGGTTCTCAATGTTCGGCCTTCAACAATTGGAAGACCAAACATCTGGACACAAACCGCACTACATCCCATTCCATGCCCTTCCAACGATATTGTCGTTGCCAATGTAGGTACATTTTGGCACTGCCGGATGCACAACAAGGCGTGAATGATGGAACTTGCATAGTATATTCACACGACATGACTCCAAAATAAAGACCTTACCAAAAAACCTAAATCTCTGACTAGTGAAGAGCGCTATTGTGTATCTAATGGCTCAACACATCCATTTTGGCCCATGTGCACGCATGATTCCATGATTATAATCGATAATGCATGGAAAGGTACTCTTATGCCCATTGCAGGTTAAACGCATCAATAGAGGTCCCGAAGTTCGAAAGCCAAGTCTTACTAGTCAAAGGAGGCTCAGAGGAATCATATGAGCCATTGAAGTCCAAGAGATCAAGGACCAAGCCTCAATGAAGGTGCCTAAGTAAGAATCAAATCAAATCTTGCGAAAATTCACATTGGCGCTGGTGCCTTCGTTTTCAATGCACCGGTGCTTCCCATGCATTCCTTTGAAAGCTGATGAAAAAAAAGATACAGAGAAGACATGGCATTGGTGCCTCAAAAATCAGAGCACCGCTGCCTCCCTGAAGGAACCAAAGTACTACAAGGTGGAGGTACCGGTGACTCCTCAATTCCAAAGGAAAACAGAGATGCTGCAAGGTCAAGGCACCGGTGCCGCCTCAATTCCAAAGGCAAACAGAGATGTTGCAAGGTCAAGGCACCGGTGCCTCCAAAGTCAATGCACCGACGGCTCTTCAAATTTCAAAAGAGGATTTGGGATTGACTTGGATGACACATGGAGACCACTCCACCTTGGGTTGGGTACTAAATCGGGGACAAAGAGTATATTGCATGGATTAAATACCATAGCCATTTTGTCAACTTGAAGGCTTTGCTTTGTATTAGAGTCTATAATAGAAATAGATATTTTGTAGGGTTTCTCATACAAGAAAGCATGTTCTTTTTTTTTGAACTACCATTTAACACTTAGGCAAGAAGGTATTGGTAAGATCTATTCATATCTTTCTCTTGGTGTTACATTTCTATTATTCAATCTTTTGGCATTTTTCAGAATCTTAATTTTTGACATTGTTTCATAGTTTTCTATAAATTTCGAGTGTTAGCTTGGTAAGAATACTTCTACTCTTCTTAGATAAGAATGTTTATCATGTTTTCTCTTATTTCTTCCACTTTCATAGCAAGTATGAGTAAGTAAACCCTTATAGGTTGAGTCTAAGGGTGAGGTTTGTTTATAACCATGTCGGTCTCTATCTTCTCATCTATTTTTCATGCTTGTTGACGGATTTTTTAAGGTCTTCTTTTCAAAACAAAAATGAAGAGTTAAGTTCTTGCTTAATTATCGCCATCACTAAAGTTGGTATATCTAATACTTGGATCGATAATTTTTCTATTTTGATCTTGTTGTCTTGAACTTGAAAAGATCTGAAAACACATATTCCGAGCTAAAATCCTAATTTTCATTATACATATTTTCCAATCTAGAACCCTAGACCGGGAACTAGATTGAGTTATAAAGAGAAGAAGTTGACCAACGGAAGTTTCGAATGAACCGAATCCAAAGACCTAACTTAGCTTTTAATCTAGTTTATTCCCTCATTGTTAGTATCATAGTCATTACTTTATAGCCAAACAAACTTTGAGGTTGACGTCCAAAATATTGAAAAATCGAATTTGCGAAGTCTTTTTCTCTAACTACTTTTTTTCGTGGATCGATACTCCAGAATCTTCACTATATATCTTTTAAATCTTTTGAGGAAAGTCATGTTTAAAATATTAAATCTTGACATAGGCCGGCACCCTAATGACACACTTTTGCTGGTCGGTGAACTAGCATGAAGAACCTATCCCTCAACCTAATCACCCAGAGCTATATGGTCCAGCACTGACCGGGCCTCAACATTATTTTGTCAGACGTAATGACCCATCCTTTTTCTCCACAAATAAGGCATGAGCTTCTCATAGCGAGGTACTAGGTTGTATGGATCCCTTGTCTAACAACCCCTAAGGTTGAGTCTTCGGTTTTTTCAATTCCGTTGGAGCGAAACCATATGGTGCCATAGAAATAGGGGAGGTCCCTGACACATAAATTGATTGAAAACTCCACTTTCTATTGAGGGGGTAAACCCCTTATGTCTTTGAAAAAGAAGTTTGAAATTTACATACTACCAGCGGTAAAACATCTGGTTTCACACCACCCTCATCTTCCAAGCCACATCGAAGATATGACAAAAAATTGTAGGGTCCCACATCCTGCGAACAACAAAATGAACGCCACCATGACCAATGAAAACAATTACCACCGGAATACAAACTAACACTCTACCCCACTCAAAATCTATAGTAGCTCGATAAGGCGTCAACCAGTCCATATCCAAGATGACATCAAACCCCGTCATGTCCAACACTATGAAATCAAATGATAGATGACCGGTAGACAAAAGTGCGTCGTTAGGGCGATGACCTAGTCTAATATTTATAGAATAGGACTTTCCTCGAATGTTAAAAAGAGGTATAGTGGAGATAGTTAGATCAAAAGACTTTACAAATTCGGTTTTTAAAGTTTCGAACATCAACCTCAAAGTTTATTTTGGTGAACAAGTGACAACTATGATACAAAAAATGAGTGAATAAACTATTTTAAAAACTAGGCTAGGTCTTTGGGTTTGGTTCATTCGAAACTTCCGTTCGTCAACTTCTTCTCTTGATAACTTAATCTAGTTTTCGATCTAGGATTCTAGACCAGAAAATATGTATAATAAAAATCAGAATTTTAACTCTAAAATTATGTTTTCGGGTCTTTTCAAGTTCAAGACAACAAGGTCAAAATAGGAAGGACATCGATTCAAATATTAGATATACCAATTCTAAGGATAACTATAACTAAGCAAGAACTTAACTCTTTCTTTTTGTTTGGAAAAGAAAAACTTAAAAGGATCCATCAACGAGCATGAAAAATAGATGAGAAGATAGATACCAACCTCACCCTTAGACTCAACCTATAACCATTTAGCTACTCATACTTGCTATCAAAATAGAAGAAATAAGAGAAAACAAGGTGAACATTCTTATCTAGGGAGAATAGAAGTGTTCTTACCAATAGGTTACTCAAAATCTGTAAAAAATCATGAAATAAAGTCAAAAACTAAGATTCTGGCAAGTGCCGAAAAATTGAGTAATAGAAGGATAAAGCCAAGAGAAAGATGAGTGTAGATCTTCCCAACACTTACTTGATAACAAAAAATATGTAACTTACAAGAACAAAGTGTTTGGAGATAAAGAACTCTCAAAGCTTAAAAAACACAAATGAAAAACACACTAGCTTAGAGAAATAAGCTCTCAAACAATACAAAAATTTGATATTTTTTAAGTGTTAAGTCATAGTACAAAAAATAGCACATGTTTTCTTATAAAAGAAACCCTAAAAATATTTATTTCTATTGTAGGCTCTATTACAATGCAAATCCTTAAAGTTGACAAATAGCTAAGGTGTTGAATCCATGCAAGATGCACTTTGTCCCTGATGTGGCAAAAGACCCAAAGTGGAGTGGTCCCCTATGTAACACTAAAGTCAGACCAAATCTTTCTCTGTCGCATATAAGGCACTGGTGCTATGGTTTTGGAGGCCCAATGCCATAGCCTTGCAGCATCTTGGTTTGTCTCTGGAGTTGAGAAAACAGCCTTCAGAAATGGGGAGGTATCTATGCATTGATTTTGGAGGCATTGGTGCCTTGACCTTGCAATACTTTGATTTGCCTTTAACATTTGAAGAGGTACTGGTGCTAATTTTTTGGAGGTACCAGTGCCTTGACTTCTCTACATCTTCATTCATTAACTTTGGATAGGAATGCGAAGGGAAGGATCGGTGCATGTCATTTGAAGGCACCAGTGCCAATGTGGATTCTAGCAAGATTTGACTTGCTTCTTCCTCAAGCACCTTCGTCGAGGCTCGGTCCTTCATCCCTTAGACTTCAATGGCTCATGTGATTCCTCCAAACCTCCTTTGACTGGCAACACTTAGCTTCCACACTTTAGTACCTCTATTGATGCATTTAACCTGCAACGGACGTAGAAGTATTTTTTGTGCATTATCGATTATTAACATGGAATAACGTGTGCACATGGGCCAAAATAGTTACGTTGAGCCATTGGATACATAATGTTATGTGCTCATCACACCCCTCCAACTTGAAGGCTGCTAGTCCCTAGCAACTAAGAATGCTCAAACTAAATGAAATGCTGAAATCAAACTACTTTCCCCCATCATCCATACAAGTGACCTTCACATGCTCAATTGTAATTTCAAATATGATGCGTGTCATTGGATGCCAATAATCAATAGGGTTGTATCATGCCATGAACCAAGTTGAACAATTCTAATCATTGGATGTGTGCAAGTAATGAAATCGCAACGAGTTTTGATTTCAAACCTTACCAAACTTTCGCAAAGGGGTTCACTCAAGTTTGGAACAAAAAATTCACATCCACGTGGTGCATAACAATCATGCGAACAATGAAGCTAAGCATACGACAATATTCAACGCACATCCAACAATAAGTATGTACAATCATGATTCATCAATAAGTAGGATCGATATGCGACAACCACACATGCTACATCACAATGCACAAATTAGGAATCCATGACACAACATGAGATCAATAAGGTCTTCATAGCATATAACAAGTTGGGTTCCAAAAGATAGACTCAAAAACAGTGCCGGCATGCAACATATGGCTATGGGTCAAAACTACCCCAATCATTGGCACTAAACCAACTAATAAGTGTTTGATAAAATAAAACAAAATGACATAAAAACATAAACAAGACAAGACAACTACTGACTCCACACTCGAAAAATAACAATACAGGCCCATAACTCTCTAACTAAGTCAGGTGTGTGGTAGCGTGCAATCATGGCTTGGGCAGTGGTGGGAACATATGTAATCAGTGCTCGCTCTCCCCTTGTCTCAACCCTACAAGTCTCGGCTTTTGGCCCAACGGCCTTTGCTAATGTCACCTTTGTCTATGTCCCCTCCGCTAAGTCGCTCAACTCAATAACATCAGTACCAGTCGGTGACTCAGTGACATGCTCGAACGGTGGCTCAAACAATTAACCCCCAGAAGGCCCAAATGGTGTGTCATCTCAAATGCCTCGGCCTAAGTCTTGATCGGTGTAGCTACTACCTTTCTCTTTCCCTTGCCCCCCTCTCTCTGTTTCAATTCCATCGTGTCGTGTGCAGCCTTCCTACGAGGCTCTGCATGCCCAATGGCAACCCTTTTCTCCTCCTCTCTCTCTCTCCCCTTCTTCTTCTTCTTCTTCATTACCCTCCTCAACATCATCATTTTCATCCTCATTACCATCATCAACATCCTCTCTGTCATCCTCCTCCTCATCATCCCCATCCTCTTCATCATCAGAATTCTCCACGAATCACTTCCTGGCCAACTCTCATATACACTCGACAGTGAACCTAGAAAGTTTCAAGCACTTTTGGATTTGCCACTCTATCTTGTTTTGCCGCTTGGTCATGTCGGTTTGTAGGTTTTGGCGTTAGAAGAGGATTTGGTTCCATTGCTCTAGTCATTCTTTGGGGCTTTTAGATTTCAAAAGCTACATCCCAGGTTGTGGGGTAGGTAAATGGGGTGGTTTGGATAAGGCTCAGCTTTTGGCTTTTGAAGCCTCAGTGATCGATCTCGGGATCCCCTCCATCATCTTTTCGCCCGCTCTCTTAGATACTTTGTGTTGTAAGAAAAAATGGGTGATCATGGCCTGGTAAATAAGAATTGCATTCCCAATTGCCTTTTGCCGAAAGTAATCCATCTCATGGAAAATAACACGACTGAAATCAATCAACTTGTCCTCCATGAAAGCGTACATGAATGCAATTGTACGCGGAGGTAGCTTTTTCTCGTTGCCAGAGGGTAAATGTTGTTAAGGATTGATTCCCGAGACCCAGTGATGAATGTGCACAAATTATACAACAACAAAAATATAAAATTCTACAAGGCAAAACTAGAGCTCATACCTTTGATATCTCTCTAGTTTGATCTCGACAATCTTCCTAGTTTAGTCTGACAGAAGTATGAGGACGATTGGAATGATCTTGATTGACTGACCTCACAATATTCTATAGTAATCCTATTGCACCATGATCACGAACTAAGTGTGGACTCATAAATGTGATCTTTTTGCCTTCACATATCCTCTCTCAATATTTTGAGTATTAAGTTATTTCTGACCTCGAAGGCATAGTGATGTATATATAAACAACGATAGGGACCCCAAAAAGAAGTATGTGTTAGGCTTCCTATATTAGGAATCCTAATCCAACCCAGATGAATTCTGAATTATATAAATTACAATTCATACTACTATAGAATTATAATTGCATTCTCTTTCCATATCTCAAAATTATATTTTGAACTCCATGTTATTAAATACTTATTTATCTCCGCCATTAAGATTACAGATATCCGTTGATTAAAATACATTACTGACAATTTATTTAATCAATATCTATAAAATTCCTGGAGACTTTTCACTTAACTTATTTGTTATATTAGATACTAATATTTACCTACAGGGTTTGACATAATTGAAACTTATAGACTTCGTCAAGAGGATATTATCAATCCCTATAAAGGGATGTGGATCCCATTAATAATTAACAGTTATCATACACTTAATATTATGACCTAACTCATCGA
>JABCMJ010001398.1:0-12414 GCA_014822125.1 Arbutus unedo
AGTGGAGCTACCCAAGAATCCCCCACCATAAAAACATATTCGACCAAACCCTCCACGATTTATGGCAATTTAGTAGGGGATTCAATATGGGCGTTGCATAGAGGGCAGAAACCTGGTCTAAATGGAGCGAGACATCTTCTCCATAGTATTTATCTAGTTAGAATTCTCCGTTGCAAAGTTTGCCACATGAATATATCCATCTTTGGGAGGATAACAGTCTTTGTCTTCTTCAAATTAAGTTTTCCTTCTCTCAGACTTGGTATGCACTTCTTACACTGAATTTCTTGTCATGGTACCATGTCCACTACAATTGGTCCATCCTGTCTACCTCTAGGGTCATTGTGTTAACCTTAACCTACAACTAATGAAGAACTTCGTCTTCCATGATAAATAACCTTCTTCTGAACTGCAATTCCAAACGGACAGTCTCACCCTGAGCAAAGCATTCTGCAACTAAATTTGCCTTCTTGTTTGATAGTAGAAATAACCTTGGGTAGGTTAATTCGAGTGGCTGGTGATCCAACGAGGGGTGTTCCCGAAATGATGCATTTGTCCTTGACGTAATGACTATTTTCATGCCCACCCCAATGGTAATTGTAAGCATAGATGTAGAAAATATATTTGTTAAGCAAGCTAATATCCTTTCAAAGTATGGATACTCTGCCATTCTGTGGAATAATAGGGGACCATAAGAAGCTTGGATCCATGTTGTACTTCCCATAGATGACCTTTACCCAAAAAGCATTCCCATCACAGTTCCACCTCCACCAGTACTTTGCCAACAAGGAAAGATTGAATTCCACCAACCTTTTAATCACCAAAACCCAAACTTTTTACTCTTGTTAGTAGACTCCCATTTGACCATGTTCATTTTTTTTCTGTCCCCTACATCACAGTAAACCTCCTTGGAATCCTTTCCATGTTATTAGCCACTGTTTTGGGTATTTTAAATAGATATAACAAAGTATAATGGTAACTAGATAGGGATGCCTTAACCAATATTATCTACTATTATCCCATCTTGTGCACAACTAGTTGCCATGTATTAGCCCATCTTGGATTCCCTCCTACTGGCATGCCTAGGTAATTCATAGGTAATGACCCCATCTTGCACCCAAGAATTTTAACCAAAACTTTCACCTCCCCCTCCAAGACCTTCATTCCACAAACAATACTCTTTGTCATGTTGATCCTTAGCCCCTGAAACTAGCTCAAAGCATTTGAGTATTCTGTTTACGTTGGTTACTTCTTGTATATCATTCTTGTAGAAAATGATGGTGTCATCTGCAAATTGCGAGTGACATTATAACCATCTTGTGCCACATGCATAGAGCTAATGGGGCCTGCATCAATAGCTCTCTTAAATAGAATGTTGATGTCTTCAATTGCCACATTGAAGAGGAAGGGGGAGATAAGATCCCCTTGCCTCAAGTCTTTCAAAGGTTTGAATTCTATTGTAGGAGAACTATTGAGCAGTATAGATATTGAGGTAGTTGAAATGCACTCCTTCAACTATGCACACCACTTGTCATTATACCCCATTAGTTCCATCATATGAAGGAGGTAATGCCAATCTACATTATCATATGCCTTTTGAAAATCTAATTTAATGATTATGCCCCCATTGTTTGAGCCCTTCCAGTGGTGTATAATTTCATTTGCAATCATAATCCCATCTAAAATTTGTTTGCCCCACACAAAAGCAGCTTCACTCTCCCCTATAATTGTTGGCGAGACACCTTAAAATCTATTACCTAAGACTTTAGATAATATCTTATAGACACACCCAACCTAACTAATAGGTCTGACTCATTAAAGTGTATAAGATTGGCCACCTTATGAATTAGTGCAATGAAAGAAGAATTTAATCCCTTGCATAACCTGCTATTTTTAATTTTATCAAGTTTATGTTAAATGTTTTAAACTAATTATTTATCTCTAGGAAATAAATCTAGGAAAAATATTATGATAAACTATCCCAAAAAGTTTACTAGTATAGCAAAAATTAAGAAAGGATAATTTATCCTACAATTTAGTATTTTTAGAGTCGTCTTATCAGAATATTTTTTATTTGACTTTATATATGTACACCTTTACGATTGTTGTTGTCGAGACGAATGAAAATACAAAATGTTGAATAATTCTAACTACCTAGAATTGATTCTTATCGCCAACACAAATGAGAAAATAAATAACATATCTTAATTAAAATTTGTAAAATATTAAATAATAGCGGCGACCTTGAACAAAAGTAATTTAATTTAGACTCCATTTTTTTTCTTTTTTGGAAATTGGGATTTAAGATAAGATCAGATCTAGGTAGTCCTATATGCATATATTTTAGACGAATGAAGTTAAAACACTTTTAAAAGCTCATGTTTCGACCATACAATTTTTGGATACTTTTAAAAGCTTATGGTCCTCAAGTTGCACCGGGACTTGTGGTGAGCAGTACATAAAACAATGGTGGGGATAACCTTTCCATGTCTGTATCATAGCAACATAGTTTTGTGGAAAATAATTAAGTCCGCGTTTATTAAATGAGGATGAATATTATCCTCACCTTGATTTATTTGGCCTCTTGTTCTCGTTATCTTTTGCTCTCTTCGTCCCAATTTATTTATTCATTTTAGAAATTCTAACTTATTAAGGGAACATAATCTTTACTCTTTAAAATTTTAATTTTTCAAAAATATCCATAACTTTTTAAGCATTAAATGATAATGCATGTTTTTCAAAGTGTGATTTTTAAATAAAGGAGGGGCATCGAGGTAAATTTCACAAGTCAAATTTAAAAATGGAAAATATTTTGGGACACGTAAAAGTCAAAAAGTGGATAAACAAACCGGGACGGAGGAAGTATTTTTATTTTTGCATCAATTTTTTTATTAATTATTGAATGGTTTTAACAAAATAAATTTAAAAATTATAAAGTTATATTCAAATACATCAAATTGCTTTTTTTTATATGTGATGTACTGGTATAGAATTTGAATTTTATTGGCTAATTTAGGATTCTTATGGAGCTTTTAGTAATTAGGAGAAGTTTCGATTTTGTTAATGTTTGTTGATATTTTAATTTTTCTTTTATATAATTATGGAGAGAATTTTAGGAGAAAGAAACCATTAAAGTCATAAACTAAATTAGAAGTCTTCTCGTTTATTAAACGAGATGTGTTATTTCGAGGTTCTATGTGTTATGTGTAAAATCATTAACAAATTTCTTTCATATATCATCAGACATTAATAGATATCTACATTTTATTAATTGTTTTGGTTTGTTTATTTTTTTATTAAATAAAAAAATATACACACTTTATAAGTACTCAATCCTATTGTCAATAATTTCTGATTCCGCTCATGAGTGAAAATAAACAAAAGAAGACATCATGTAAAATTTTCTAATGGTGTTAATAATGATTAGTAATATTCTACGTTTATGTCAGAATTTAACTTATCATGATCTCGCAAAATAAAATAGTAAGTAGAAATTAAATAATCAACAACAATTGGCGTACTCAAATTGTGAATATGAGCTATATTTCTGAATTTATTCGTGTAAAAATTGACCGACCCCATGAGTTAATTAAAATAAAAATAATTTAACGAAGAGTATTGTGCCGTAGGTGGAAGAAATATTTTTGTTTCTTACCTTCTTTTTGAGCTATTTAGTCACTTTTTCGAAATGAAAAACTAGATACTTTTTTACAGGCACAGAGAAGATCAATTTCCTAATTAAATTGTAATTCATATTTTCATTTAAATAAAAATCTTAAAAACAACTTAATCTATTAATCACATAAAAAATAAATTAGATATAAAGATATAAAATTTTATTAAGTTATGAATTACATATATATCATAAATAAGATGAACCAACTTATTAAATAAATAAAATTTAATGGAATCTATGTGGGGTCTATCATTAACAATAAATCAGTTGCCACCCTGTGACGAGGGATAGAGTAAGAGAAAGGCTAGTAGGGACGATTGCTCTCAAAAAAAGGAAAAAGTTTCTATTATTATATAATTTTTTTTTTATAAAATATAGAGACTCGTCCCTGTTAAATATTTAAAAAAAATTTAAAATAATAGTAAATATATATTTACTCCCGCCTAAAAAATTTGGTGGTTCCGTCCCGTAACGGTGAGAAGTGAAGAAAGGGACTCCCATGGCACTAATAAGAACTCCTACATGCCATGTTGAATAAGTTGGAAAGTGATAATTGTACCTACTTGTCAATTCTTGAAATTATTATCCTACAACCACTAATTTTCTCTTTATATCCCTTGTGTTTCTCCTTTTGACAAGGCAAGTCTGATGACATTAAAGTAGACATCAAATCATTTGGAGTTAATTTTTTTCAAAGAAAGTACTACAAAACTGTGAGAGTCTTTAGGCATGAATTACAAGATCGAGATGTTGAGTTCAAGAAATTATTGATTGATCAATTCTTGGATTACAAAATAGTGGGCATAAAGACTGTGATCAGTCAGGTCCAGAAAATTTAGGTCATTGTAAGGACACAGAAAATTTTGAATTTTTATATGAATATACGGGTTAATAAACATAATTAATGTGGAGTATGTAAAATTAATGTAATAAAAGGATTTGGGGTCAATGTGATATAACATAGTAGCCTTAGAGGCTTGTGACAACATATGACATACTTGAGGGATATAAGTGTAATTTTGGAGTATTAGATTTGGTCTACATTAGACAAACCTATTTAGTCAAAACACAAACTCATCTCATCTCTCTTTTTTACGGTTGATACTCCCATCCAAATCCCTCATCCGAAACTTGTTCTAAAGTTCGATTCCTTCAAGATCCTATTCATTTCTCTCACACTTGGTTGATATCTGGTGGTAGTTTGCAACCATTTACTTCGAGGAGTTGTTTTTGACATTCTACAACATTTGGAAGCTAGGGCTTAAAGTTAGAGCTTTGATTTTTGTATTCAAGAGTCGAGGTAGGGATTTCTCACTTCTATTACGCATATAGAACTTCATTTAGTTGGTATTTAATGCCTTGAACTTGATTTGAAAACCCTTAGTTCAAAGATTTAAATCTGTTGAAAATGTTCTTGTTCGTGCACGATGCACTAGTGTCAATTGCTTGTAGTATCTTGATTTTAAGTACTTCCACCGGTGTCAAGGTTTTTGATATACTGATGTCTCTCCTTCTTAGTATTACCAACTTTGAACTTTGTATACTTCCACCGGTACTTTGATTTTTGTTACACCCGCGCCTTTAGCTTGTAGCATGTCACTTTGTATACTTACACTGGTGTCTTAATTTTTGATATACCAATATCACTACCTTGCAGAACTTCAAAATTCTATTGGTGCAAACTAAGCACTGGTACCTTATTTTTGGGCACACCGTTCAAAACTTCTCATTTGTTTTGCCTCGCTTGGACACTTTTTTTGGTGCGTTCTTCTACTGGAATTGAACCTCTATGAACTTTAAAATTTACTTTTTCTTGGACACAAAATGTTGGCTTCCATTTCTGATTTTAGATCATGTTAAACATTGTATCATGCCATTATTGAGAACAAAAGAAATGAATCACTTGACATACATTGATATTGAAGTTGTTGGATGAAAATGATGAACTTTATGACCTATGTGCATATTTTTACGATATGATACGATTGTTATGAGACACATGGCATATGTGAACACCATAATAAAATTCTTCGGGAATGATAGGCAGGGCCTAGAACTAGAATCCTTCAAGAATGTCAGGAATGATTTTGAACTAGAATCTTTCGGGAATACTAGGCTGATATGAACTGGTCCTATTCAAAAAAATGCTAGGAATGACACATTGATACATAATGAAAATATAGTGATGACACACGTGATTCATGGAATTGTAATTGATGAATTAAGGAATCATGACATATTGTGGGTTGTTTATGCACATTTCTTGACTCATTACCGTTTCCACTTACTTTCTCTCTCTTCTGTAGATATTAATGTTCGCATGACTTATTATATCATGTTATATGCATGTAATACTTGTGTAGATTTTTTTACTGGGCTGTCGAGCTCAACCTTTCATTCTTTTCAGGTGCAACCTTGGAGTGGCCATAACATAGGGTGCTTGACATGTATTAATTAACATACATATTTTGAAAGCTGTATTAGAAGAATTACTCAACATCTTTATAGTTTGTTTTTGAAAATATGTATCGTTACTTGTACTTTATTTATTTTGATTCAAGTGATGTAAACTATCTAACTCTCTTTTTTTATTTTTGGGAGATAGTGATAATGGGTCGAAACGACCTTTTTTGTAATTATCGTAGAATTTGATACACTTTATCTTTCATCAATAGACCTTTGGAAATTCTGGTGAGATTATGAGTCTTTATCAATATAAAATGTATAAATTTATTATGTTTAAAATTAAGGGCATGACTAAGGATGACAACGGGGCAGTTATTAGAATAATCGTACTCCATAATGAAAATATAGTGATGACACACGTGATTCATGGAATTGTAATTGATGAATTAAGGAATCATGACATATCGTGTGTTGTTTATGCACATTTCTTGACTCATTACCGTTTTCACTTACTTTCTCTCTCTTCTGTAGATATTAATGTTCGCATGACTTATTATATCATGTTATATGCATGTAATACTTGTGTAGATTTTTTTACTGGGCTGTCGAACTCAACCTTTCATTCTTTTCAGGTGCAACCTTGGAGTGACCATAACATAGGGTGCTTGACATGTATTAATTAACATACATATTTTGAAAGCTGCATTAGAAGAATTACTCAACATCTTTGTAGTTTGTTTTTGAAAAGATGTATCGTTACTTGTACTTTATTTATTTTGATTCAAGTGATGTAAACTATCTAACTCTCTTTTTTTATTTTTGGGAGATAGTGATAATGGGTCGAAACAACCTTTTTTGTAATTATCGTAGAATTTGATACACTTTATCTTTCATCAATAGACCTTTGGAAATTCTGGTGAGATTATGAGTCTTTATCAATATAAAATGTATAAATTTATTATGTTTAAAATTAAGGGCATGACTAAGGATGACAACGGGGCAGTTATTAGAATAATCGTACCCCATCTGTGAATATTATATCCTACACGAAACCGTCTCGATAACCAAACGAGAGAGAAAAAATACTCCATAACCAAACCATTCGGTTTGAAAAATATTCAAATTGAACTGAATTGAACCGTAATCAAAGCTCGAAAAAAATTGATGAACAACAAAATATGTACAAAAAATAACATCTCATCGGATGAACGATCGTCGATCGCAGTTGGAGAGTGAAGAATCAGGCCTTCCAACTTTCAAGTCCCAATTTCTCAAACCTCATTATGCCACTTATATTTAGGTTTAGGGTTTAGGGTTAAGGGTTATAATTATAATTATAATTGCACACACACACACACACACACACACACACACACATACATACATGCATATACACATACACACATATATAAGTATAAAATGACGTCGTTTTAATTTTGGTTGGGTTCGAAAAATGGTTGGATTCGGGGATCGGTTCGGTTATTGGTCTAAATCATAACCTAACTAAAGCCAAACGGGTATCCATTCATTCTTACAATACACCTACCTACAGGGAAACAAACAGTTATAGTTTGAAAAAAATTAAGCGGTTCGATTTGGATAACCATCAGTTTGTTCCAAATTGTCATCCCTAGACGTGATAGTCGTTCTGCTTGAGATTCACGTAGAAAGCCAAATAATTTTGAATGAATCTTTTTAGGTAGGTAAAATTATTAAAAAGTTGCTACCAAAGTGCATGGAAGGAGTTCAAGAGCTATCTTAATTACAAATGAAATGAGATGAAGATCGAGGATCTCATGGGACTATAAAGTAGTTCAAGAGCCCGACCTTTTGTCTTATTCTTTCTTTCTATCATGCTTTCCTTCATTCTGGGCACCGTATACATATTGTTTCAAGTACCTTTAATATACATGGTCCTCCAATTATCTCGTGATGGATAAACACTTTTCTGTCAAGCATCGGCTTGAGGTTCGGAAGTATGCTTCCTTTTTAATTCTCTAGAGGATATGGAGATCAACAAGTTCAATTATATTCTCATTTTGTCTTTTCTCTTTCAGTCTGAGTCCCTGTCGTTTATTCCTTTATTAAATTCGTTGGTTAATGACTGATGGTCCTTTCAAACACCGTCTCTACTCCTTTCTTCCTTTTTCTCTACCTTTTTCTTCTCTTCTTCCTCGGTGAGGAGCTCCTCTTTCACGTTAGTGAACTCGTCAACTGTTTTTATGACGACTTGGAGGTCATTATACTTATTTCTAGTCAGCTTTTTCTAAAGCTAAGAATTCATTGGGAATGTCATTTTAAAGGAGGTGACAGCGGTTTTCTTTTATCATTATCATTATAGAAATTCCAACACCTTTGGCATAAGCCCTCAGTGACTCTCCTTTTGTCATTATCATGGTAACAAACAACTACATAGTCTTGGAAGTTTTCTTGCTCGAGAAGAGACGCGCAATAAGTCTTGAGCTCAACTATTTGAAGTTGTTGATAAAGCTTGGACCCAGCTTATAGAACCAACGTATGGTTGGTGTCTGAGACTAGAAGGGAACATCTGACACGTGGGTGCTTCATCGTTATCATAAGAGATTATGGCCTGTCAATAGTGTTAATTAAACATGGTCAAGGGGATTGTTGACCCCATCATAGAGCGCGAATGCCCACATTTTGAACTTTGCAGGGACAACCGCAATCATTGTGTGTGGAGAGAAGGGTGCTTGCGGCTCTTCATCCTTCGAATCACTCATCAATGTGGGTGTAGCTCTGGATGTCTGACCTTGTTTTCTACTTGACTTCCTCCTGCCAATCTCTTGGTTTGGAGCTCTTATCGTCCTCGATGCATTTATAAGACATTTTGCACTTTTGATTGGTTAGGTTGGGTTGTCCAGTTGCCTTGTATGCTTGAGACTTCAGTGCATGAGGAGAATGGTGCCTCTGCTCCTCGTCTCGTTGGTGCTCTACTGGGAACGCCCTCGCCTTCTCTCCTTGGAGTGAGCATGTTTGCTTTTATAAATGCTCCAAACCTCTCACTTGTTCCTGCTTTTTGTCTCTGTAGATTGTTTTGATCTCGCCCACTTTTTTTTTTAGGCAATAGAGGTCCTCGTCTTATTCATCCAAACAAGTTAGTAGAGCCTCGTTTAACTTGATACATTCTATTTGCACGGGTATGTTGGCCCTAACTGGGGTAGTCTGGTGAACCCCATTTGTTTTTTCATTGGAGGCGTCCTCTTTTTGTTGCTGGGCTTCCCTATGCGCACAAATGTTGCTAGATTGGGTGGCGCCCTTGATTAGGATTAACAAGGTTAAGATTACCTATTTCGGAATTTTGTCCTCCATGCAATTAATTTTGATCAGCACAATGTATATATACATAACATCAATTTCCAATTCATATCATATTTACGTTATGTATGTCCATCCAAATAAGAGTGTGTATTATAATACTTTTCTTACTTTCAATATACCAATGAATAGTTGTAGTCAATGCATGAAATAGCATGCATGGTATGGTAGTAGGAGCAAAGAGTAAGCATAGAAGGGCCTAAATATTCGGCCAGTCCAATGTATCGTTTTTGGACCTTTTACTTTTATTGTGATGAAAGACCATGATCTTTCTTCATTTTTTTTCTTAATTTTCTGATAGAGATGAATGGCCACGCTTAAGGAGTTTTTTTTAATAGCCAAAGTATCCGTTTAACTTTAGAAATTAAGGACAAATATCACCGTCCACTTATGACGTCTCTATTTAAAGCAAGACTTTTGCTCTATATCATATTTAGAAAAGTGCTTTATAATTTCTTACAGTATAAAAGACCTGTATAATAGTGTTTCGAGAGTTATACAAACGGGAGACTTTACTTCCAGAATACACTATGTTACACTATCAGTAAAAATGTCAAAAGTGGCATTGTTTTTAAAAAGAGACCAACAATTCGGGATAGCTAGATGGAGTAATAAATAAAAATTCATAAAAAAGGAAAAATGATTGTATAATGAAGTTATCATAATATTAAAAAAATTATAGTGAGGGGTACCATGGTAACACGTCCAAGCCAGAACAAATACTACAATGACATTGGAGGTAACAAAAACATTCACATTTCAATCTAACGATCACAACAATCTTCTTTTAGTTTATAAGAACTTTGAAGAAGAGTATAAGTTTTAATGAGGACCGTGGATTTTGGTTTCCAATACGTGCTGAGGAATGGTCTCATTTGTTTGATTGGACTAATTATAATAAAGAAATATATAATTTCATATGATTTATTACCTCATGAATTGATAGTGATGCCACATATTATACCAAAATGACGAATGGTCTCGTTTGTTGATCGTGGATTTTGGTTTTCGATGCCCCCCATGGATTTTTGCTCTATGTGACCTACATGCAACGATTACTAAACACGAAACATAAACATAAGTTACAATGTCGCCTTCTATTTATAGTTGAAATCCGAGTAATTAATTAAACAAAGGAACCATGTTTGTATCGAAAAATACTAAAAGGTGCTACGATTCTGAAAAGTAAAAAAAATCGTAAGTAATAAAATGTATATACAATGTTGTGTAACAACTATACTTGTGGTAGATATTTAGCTATTAATCTGAGCTAACCAATTATCTCATCCTTCTCACAAGCCCTATAATATACGTTTGCTGTGTTATAGAGAGAGAGAGAGAGAGAGAGAGGAGGCAAAGGTTCAACAAAAACACATCACCTCAAAACCATGGTTTTAGATTCAACCATGATATCCATAACAGGAACTAATAAGAAAAACAAATAGGTCGAACTTACCTCAATAAGATTTCTTCTTTACGAGAACACTCTTATCATAGATATATAATCAGCAGGGTGATTTCCAGTTAATGAACAAGCTCTTAATCCACGAGGTGCCGTTCGAGTGTAGGTGGTTAGAACTCGATCACCACCACCATCACTCTCCACAGATTCAAAGAAAAAAACATGTGGATCCCAGCATGGATCTTGCATCAAAAGCCGCGTATTAAAAATAAAATTTGCCAAACCCCTGTTGTTCCATGGTTTGAACGTTTGAAGGGGTTTTTGCAAAATGCTTTTTGGGTAAATGTTCTCATAAATATGCGCAGAATATCCCCATGAGATTGAGACGGACCAATTGACCTTTTTGTAGTAACAGATGGTTTGTTGGAGTAGCCGCGACTGGTCGACTTTGGCGGCTTTCATGAGGTGGTTGACGGATTTGTGGCGGTCCATGGTGGGGAAGAAAGGGTTGACTTTTTCAGGGTGGTGTAGAGAGAGGAGGGGAGCTGGTGGGTGAGATGATAGGAAACCAGATATATCATTGTGTAGATCTATCTGCATACAAAAATACTACATAATAAGCGAAGTCTCTCAAGATCGAACTACATGAATATGAATATTATGATAGAAATGTTATAACAATTCATAATGTTATGATTCGAATGTTGATATCAAGAGTTTTGTGTAAATGTTACAAAGTTGTGCACAATTTATGTAGTTTGTACGTATGCAGGTGTGAACTATAGCATTTTGTTATGTAAAAGTATAATAACACAACATTTCATGCACAAATTTGGATACAGATATGTCCAAAATCGTTGAACGCATATAGAGCCCATGAAGATAATTAGACTCCACGTGTACTTGATGATTCTGGAGAAATTTGTATTGACATATGTGCATAGATATTGGGTTCCTAAACTTGCTCTTTTTTTATCAGCAAAAAGAATTAGATTGACATAGAGGAAATTACACTCGGTTTAGACTCGGTGACACCTATGTTGGCAGGATGCCAAACTGGACCTATTTTGAAGCTCGTTTACATTTGTTGCTCCTAAAAATCACACACGTGCTATGGAATGAGCACACACTTGCGACAGTTGACACGTGCGTGGACATGCGTGTGAGGGTGTGCCAGGAGCTAGACTCGCTCCAATTGATGAAGAATTTATGCCACAGATTTGACTTCCTCAGGCGTTTTGTACGACCTAAGGAAAGCTGAGGAAAAGTTAGTTTGGATTTTGCTTCAATTAAGAGGACTTCTAATTTGTAATGAAGACTAACTAGGATAAATACGAAATTAAAATGGGTTAGAATTGTATTGAATAATTGAAAAGACGATTAAATTCAACCACTGGGGTTCTTCTACTTAAATAAGGTAGGTGGAATACTCAAAACAAATAAAAACCTTAACTAATTGACACCAAAGGAACTGATAAAAGCCGAATTGCTTAAAAGGACAAAGATAAAGCTGAATAGCTATTGTGTTTGTTGGTTGGTGCTGGACATTTGCTCAATATGGTTGCTTGCTCCTTACACATGTCAAGAATGCTTGTGA
>JABCMJ010001404.1:0-19865 GCA_014822125.1 Arbutus unedo
AAGGAAAATAAAAAAGAAAAATGTTACGGGATTCGAAAAAGATTCGGGAAAGGAAAATAAGACGAAAAATATTACGGGATTCGGGAAAGGAAAATAAAAAGAAAAATATTACGGAATTCGGGAAAGGGAAATAAGACGAAAAATGTTATGGAATTCGGGAAAGGAAAAAAGTTAGGAGTTAACTCTGAAATAAAAGAGAAACGATAAAAAAAAATGATATTCTGATATTCTAGAAATGCGGACTAGAAATTTCTAGAGTTGCGGACTAGAAATGCGAATATTAATACTTATAAACATATAAATGATATTTACATTGACAGGAAAGAAAAAAAAGAGAGCAGAAATTGAACTAAGCAGAAATTAACTAAGAAAAACATAAATTAAATAAACAGAACAGAACTTATATGATTGAAACAGAAATTAACTAAGAAAAGCGTAAATTTGAAAGAGACGGTATTACTACCTTCTGTTGATATTCTGCCGTTAAGATTACAAATGAAAAGAACACGAAAGACTAAACTAAAGCATAAACTGTCGTATCAGGATAATCCTGTGATACCCCTGTTTATACTAAAGTAAAATTTCTTTCTGATCTTTCTGATAATCGAAAAAAAAAATGGACAGAAAGTGAAAAGGAAGGAAAAAAAACGGACAGAGTTTCTATACTAATTTCGTTCTGATATCAAGCGTACGAAACTAAATAGCTGAGAACGGTTTGATACAGAATACCTTAAGAATTTCTTTCTGAAAACACTCTCTGCTTTTGTGAGAAACAGAAAAAAGAAAAGAAGAAGCAGGAAGAAGATGGTGGAAAATATTTTCTCTGAATATAACTCTGGCTAAAAAACTTTCTGTCTCCCCCCAAAAAAAACCCCCCTCCTCGTAAGAAAATAGCTGATATTTATAGACGAAATTCAGGTGTTAAACCCTTACTGCTAAGCAACGATCGTTTCGATATTATTTCTTTCACCAGCCAAAACGAAAATAATTTTTTTAGCCCTACCTGCGCCTGAGTTGCGCCACTATTCCACCTGCGCCCAAGTTGAGCCATATGATGTCATCTTGCAAAATTACCCTTTTGCCCTTCTTTTGTTTTTGCGTCCTAAAATACTGATTTCTGACGAGGAAACTTCAAACGAACTCAGATCGGATCACGGATACAGCCGTTGAACTCGTATCGATGTGCTGATCAATAATATGTATCCCTCGAAATTTAAAAATATTATCTCGTAAATTGTGCGTTCAAATCGTACCGGTTGGTCGCTGAAAATATATGACTTTTTAATTTACCGACCTCAGATTGAACCCCGGATACAGCCATTGAACTCGTATTATTTTTCAAATAGTGCTCCCGAACCCTGGCCTGTGTTTGCTGAATTGACCCTTCAAGGGCAAAATTGTTATTTTACGCGTTTGGCTTCTTTCAGACTTTATCAGGTGTTTTATTTTGCCTAATATTAAGCGGTGGGATAAAATCTTGTATCAACAGGAGGCTTGGAGTGGTTCTGGCCAACTATGTACGAACAATACTAGCTGGTTGTACATCTTACAAGAATAAATGATTTCAGGTCAAACAACCTGGAAAAGAACTCACTGGATTAAGAACTTGACACTTGTGTTTTTATCATTATTATTTTCTGTGTATGTTCCTAATAAAATTATCATAACTACGTTATTCTATGCATATGTATCTACTGTTTATAACAGAGATTCTATTCATTCACGATAAGTTTGTTTTCGATGCTTCACTTATATGTTGACGTATAGTTTTATGAACATAACAAAAATTGTTAACTGCCTTGACGCCACAAATGTACATAAGTAACAATAAGATTACTAACACATTCAATTTTACATCACACTTGTATAACATACTACGCAACTCATGTTTTTAACATAAGGTATAAATTAAGATGCATCCCTCGAGTTTTGATCAATGTATTTAAATTAGTGTATCTTACAAGTTGTGTAATATAAAAAACAATATAATGTATTAGTAGCAGAACTCATATAATATGGAATACTTTCATGGCTTTTATAGGGCTCCATCCACACCTGATTCACCATCCATCAATCCCACCTAAAAGATAATAAATATATAGTGGTCCACCTACTACGTAATTACAACTGTTATGATACGACTCTTATTGCTTATGGTCTAACAGCATGGTGGTATGGATTTCACTTGGGTCCAGGATGTTGAGTCAGTGTCACCCAGAATTTGAACTTAAAATTGATTCACCTTTTTTTTTTTTTTATAATTCAAATAAATGTACGCACCTCCATTAATTTCTGGAGAGCTGCTCAAGCCCTGGGTTATAGGTATGGGATTTGAGGCATATTGTTTTGTGACAAGTCCATATACAAATATGTTAACTGTTCCCTTCTATGATCTATCCACTCCAATATGTTTTGCGAGCATTAGGGATTCAAGTTAACCAATACACCCAGAAGTGGGAAAGACATGTACCTACGCCATCTCATCAACTCCATCTTGTTTTTCTTGAGTTAATTAGGCTCTCGCATGCATTCTGTATATATACCCAACGAAAATATCATACTCCCCATCAACCAAAACATTCTCATTCTCATTCTCATTCGCAAACACAAGTAATCTCCTCTTTAACCTCATGGCCACCCATCAATTTCCACTCCTTACCATAATCCCCTTCCTTCTCCTAGCCATAGCTATTACATCCGTGTCCTCATATCGGGTCCTCAACGAGGAGGACACAGCTGTCCCCACCATTGCACCTGTGGCAACTGATTCGCCAGAAACCCCTGTTCCCTCTGTAACTCCCGCAGCCACCGTCACAGGTGATCACCCCATGACCTTCTTCATGCACGACATACTAGGTGGCACTAACCCTTCGGCTAGAGCCATAACCGGAATCGTGACCAACCCAGCCGTCAACGGTCAAGTACCCTTCGCCAAGCCCAACGGTGCAGTCCTGCCTATCAACAACGGCAACAGCGGGATCATTAATAACAACAACGTCCCCTTCCTCACCGGCCTAGGCGGAAGCACTTCCAACGTAATCCAAAACAACAACGGAAACAACTTCAACAACGGGGCTTTTGGTTTTCCGTCACTGAATGGAGCCAGCCTCCCTTCAGGGGCCGCCCTCCAGAAGCTCATGTTTGGGACAATGACGGCTTTCGATGATGAACTGACCGAAGGGCACGAGCTGGGGACGGGTTTAGTGGGAAAAGCACAAGGGTTTTACGTGGCGAGTTCTGAGGATGGGAGTAGTCAGACAATGGCGTTCACAGCGATGTTTGAGAGTGGGGGTTATGCGGATAGCATTAGCTTTTTCGGGGTTCATAAGACGACTTCTTCTGGATCGGTTCTGGCGGTTGTCGGGGGAACTGGAAAGCATGTGAATGCTAAGGGGTTTGCAACTGTTAAGACTTTCCCGTCTCAAAATGGGCAGATCAATACTGATGGAGGAGCAGAGACTGTGGTGCAGATCAGTGTGTTTCTGACTTACTAGTTCGTGTGTGTTTTGATTTGATATGGTGGTTTGTTCTTGTGTTTGTTCAAATTTGCTGTTACATGTTGATTGCTGAAAATCCTTTCTTCTTGTTGAAATATATTGCAGAAAATATATTAAATTAAACAAGAATGTTGGTTTGTGTGTTTTTTTTTTCCTTTCGGTAGACAATATTTTGTTAAAGAAGAATCCTAGGTAACGTGGGCTTTCCTTGCTTTGATAAATCCAAGGTAAGATACAATCTTGCGCCGTAATAACGAGTTTTAATATTTGGGCCGTTTCGACTTAACATGGGCCTTCGGATCGAATCAGGCTTCTTCACCCCAAGCCCGTAATTACTGTGTCTCAAATCCACAGTCCGATTACTCCAAACAGCTCACCGCACCTCTCAGATTTATTACGAAATGCTTTACTTTCTTGGGATAAAATTGCAAATGCACTCATGTGCACATTTTTTGTTTTTTTCACAAATCTAATGTTTGAGTATGGAGTAATTCATTTTTCTAGTAAAAGAGTAGAGAAGGGCAGGATCGGTTATATAACCTCACTCAAGCGTGATCATAAAAAAATTCTATAGTTGCGACGGACTCCTCCGCTCCACCGAGAATTAGTGGCATAGAGCCGAGTCAACTAGGATATAAGGCACGAGGAGCACCGCATGCACATCTCTAACTTGCAACGTCCTAAACTTAAACTAAGTGGAAGTGATTTGTTCACTATTAAACTACCAGTCGGTGCTCATAGTAGATAGTATTAGCTAATAAAACAACGTACTTGATATTCTGATGAAGTAGAATAACCCACAACCAAATGCGTGGAGTAGATATGAGCATCATTAGCAATATTTTAGGTTTGATCCCATTCTAATCTTTTTTATTTTGAAACTTTTTAATCTAGCTTGTTGGATTGCAAGGGTATAACGTTTGTTCTTCCCTCAATTTGTAGAATCTGTTTGGCTTGATCCCATTTGTTGATCGAAGTCTAGACCCAAGAATCTGTAGGGAAAATGCAACAAAACACATTCCAACTATAGTTGGAGTTTTCAGGAAATATACATCTGTTACTATAAATCATCGACATTGAAATTACACTACATGAACAATATAAACAATAGAAATTTACAAACTATAAATAAATAAGATTTACAAACCGAACCGAGTCTTGTATTTTATACAGTCTACTTAAGGCAAAATCGTTACCTCACTATGGGTGTTAGAGATTTGTTTCCATGTCTATCTCTCAAGATAAAATGACTCATCAGTGGAAGGAATACTGGCCTTACGATTGTCTGTCAAACTTCTTTGTACCTGCCTCTCTCTCACTTGAAGAAAACGAGATTTGGGAGTTCTATCATAGACAAAAAATTTATGTATATGTCATGCTCCAAAATTAAAAACAGAACAAAGGGGGACCTTTGAATTATCAAAACTAAAGGACCTTTTGGCTTGTTAGCTATGAAAGAAGATCATGGAGCCTTAATTTGAGACCCTTAAATTGAAAAACGGATGAGACTCTCCAATTGTCAAAAAATCCTCTGGTATCCCATTTCTCATTTGATTCACACATTTCAAATTCCTTTGAATTTCAAACAAAATCAAACCCCATCCAAACACTTCAGAAACAAAAAGATGAATATCTTCAATGACACCGTCACCATTCATGATGCGCCCGCCATCTCGACAAATCTTTTCAAAGTAATTTACAAAACCCCTTGATGAACGGACCGAATTCAACCTTTTGTTTGGCTGGTATTTTCTTTTTCAGCCGCCCAAGATATTTAGTCAAAAGAAAGTAAAGTTTAGCCACAAAAGAAAGGGAACACACAAAAGCTAGATATTAAAATCAAATACATTTGGGTTAGGTTAGGGTATGGACAGGGGATTTGGTATTTTTCTTGCTTTAACCCCTTAACATAGAAAATTCCCTTTCAGTACAGTTGGGTTTTGATTGTGTGAGAAGAGTCCCAAAAGCAAAAAACAGAGTAGGAAACATTGGGAGACAGGGGTAGCCCCCCCCTGGAAATTTTGAAATGGACTTCCAACTAAAAAGTCTACCTTCCTATCATCATCATATGTTCAACCTTGGGAGATATCCCCAAATCATAGAGAGAAAATTAATACCACCATGTCTAGGGTTGGTTAAATTTGAGTTCAAAGGTATTTGGTTCTTGAATTTGCAGTAGGAATCATCAAGACGAAAGTAATTCTTCTTCATTACGATGTTGAATTCCTCACACATACTTTTCTCTCTTCGTATATCCCTCCACAAACCCGTTATCTAAAAACATTTATTCTTCCAACCGAAATACTATATTGGGCAACGACTAACGAGTTATAGGACTTTAGCAAACTTAGAATCTTTTTGGTAAATGTGTGTTAAAGAAATTCTAAAAAATGAATCCATATGAGAAGAATAAATCTCACCTCTTTCAAGGCATCTGGAAAGCTTTACTTGAACATTATTTGAATATCCTTTTACACAAACAAATTCAAATGAAAGCCTCTGCAGGCTCAAAGCACCCCACTCCCAAAACACAAGAAGTTTGCTTCAAAAGGAGCAGCCCAAACTTGACTAGTCATATGTCTCTGGCATTTTCACACAATGGAAAGAAGAACCACACAATCAAAGATTCTCCAAATTCGTACCTCCAAAACAGATGGAACAATCCACCCACTACCACTTCCGTTTCATGGCCATACCCCAATAGAAAGAAAAAAGCGTTGTCATGTCTCTATCCACACCCATAACCTTCCATGTCCTTGAGTACCCACTATTGTCCCCTTTCCATCAGAAATTTATGTGTGCCTCATGCTTGTACTTCATGATGCTGTTTGGCATGGGTGTTGATTTTAAAAAATAAAAGTCTTTTTTTTTTTTTTTGTAGTTTGAAATATATATGTTCTTAACCTAGATTTGAAGCAAATTATTAACTTCCTTTTTTTAGGCTTAATCTTGCATTAAGTAAGGATTGCCTCATCATCCATATATATATATAGATGCAAAGTAGTTTGGATGTCTAATTAACTACATTAGTTTTATTTTTAAGTCTTTAATGGGTCATTAAGGCAAATAAAAATCAATTTCATTGAATTCAATCATTTGGTAACCTTCAAATTCACCCATTTGTGTAAAGCTGAACTTTGTACCAAGAGAGACAACACTGTTGAAAATTCAAAGGGTTTGAATAAACGGGACACCGGAAGGTCTCGAGGCAACCGAAAAGTCTTGATCATTTCACACCCCAAGAGTCACCATAATGTCTCATTCATGTACCATCCAAGGATCTCATTCATTTATGTACCATCCGAATGTCATTTATGTATCATCCGAAGGTCATTCATATACCATCCAAAGGTCATTCTGTTTCTAGCTCCATTCATTGCTCGTCCTTTCATTTCTAGTAGATTACAAATGTCTTTATATACCAAGCTCGTTTTGGTATTGAGGTAGGAGGAAATCCAATGAAATTCTATCTATCATAAGTTCATTATTCAAGTGAGAGAGAGTCAGACACAAGATCCAATGAAATTCTATCTATCATGAGTTCATTATTCAAGTGAGAGAGAGTCAGGCACAAGAAAGTTCGACAGGCAAAAGTTCAAATGTCTTTATGCTAGGAGACAACGCAGGAGCTATCCTCCAACACCCACGGTGAGATGCTAATTTAATCTTAAGAGAACTGGGTTAAACACAGGACTCAGTTCGCTAACACTGTATTTATTTTTGTATTTCGATTCTTGTATTGTATTGTAGTTTTAATTATGTATTTATTGATTCTATTATTAAGAAAAAAAGATATATATTTTCTAAATTTTCGATCATCTATTTGAATTTGTCGCATTATATTTTCTTATAAACACATCAGAAGATTTTTGGGGAAAACCACCATGCTTTTGCTTGTAACTATGCATACATGTAATGTTCAGACAAGCTTGCCAGGTTAAGCAAATTTTTAAATTTAAAGAAAGGAAAAGCAAATTAAAAAAAAAAACACCGTTGTTTCTTCCGAGAAATGAGCACAAGATAACCAAACAGCATCAATCTTTTACTACTTTACATTCTTTTCAACCACCTGAAGATGCAGTAGTTCTGATCCCTCATTAGCTTATACATTCACATCGTAAAATTCACACGATTAGCGATAAGCATCTAATCACTCGCACACAAACCCTAGTCATACAGATTAATTACAAAGGATTTTGAGAGTTTCTTGTTAGTAACCACGGTCAACCATTGGCGATGATGATGAAGATGAAGATAAAGTTGGAGATGGCCAAAATTGCGCGTTCTTCACCCTCGAAACGCTTGTGAGTACACCCAATGGTGTCACATCTCCAATGATTGTCACTTTTTTCGTAGCTAAGTCTATGCTAAACGATGTCACCCCTGCCCAAAAACGAAAAAAAAGGTTAAATTATATGGGTTTTATGTATCAACAAACAACACATTAAACCAACCAAGAAAATTGCCACAAAAAGTTTCACTTGGTTTGTTGCTTTTGCCTAAATGTTTTTGGAAAAGTCTAGGTTATCAGAAAAAAAAAATCGAAAACGTCCCCAAATTCAACATTAAAAGCCATGAGTCACTTCAATTTTTGGACGTTTCTAATTTTTTTCTTCTGGTATCGTAGCAATCCTCAAGTGTTTTACCTTTGGTAAATCTCAGTGACTATACTAGCTAGGTGTTCAACTTACCTTCCATTCTAGAGATGTGTTTTCTGACTTTTCCTTCACAGCCCCTGCAATGAATTGATACCCACAATTCTACAACCTGCATATCAAAACCACAAATACTAAAAAGCTCTTCTTTTTTTAATCTTGAAATATAAAGAGGTTGACGATGCACAAAAACAAAAAAGAAAGAGAAAAAACCTTATCACAACGGCGAGAGCGAGTTGATGAAGATTTTAAAGATGGAGAATCAGAAGACATTAAGTTCTCTGGTCTCATTTTCTGGCTAGGAACCAAAACATTAACAAGTTCTGAATCTTGCCTTCGTGGTGATTGTTTTGTTGAACTAAGGTGCCCTGGTATCAATTTATTGCTAGGAACTAATGCTTTGACATGATCCGAATCTCGCCCTTGTGGGGAATATATTGGTGAACTAAGGTGGCCTGATTTCAATTTATTGCTAGGAACCAATGCTTTGACATGATCTGAATGTCGCCCTCGCGATGGATATTGTGATGATGGAGAATCATTGGGACTTAGGTGCCCATGTCTCATTATCTGGCTAGGAACCAATGCCTTGACATGATCGGAATCCGATAACATGTCAAAAAATGGCGTGTCACTTAGGAGATACCTAGTGGAGCTGGGAGGGCTATTGATTAGGTCATTTTTATCAGCTGAGCTTTTCCTCTGAGAATCACTCTGCTTACTAGAAGAAGTACTCTTTCTGTTTTTATGATATAAGGATTTCGGATCAATGGGTAGTTGAGATTGACAAGGGAGAAGAGGAAGAGTTTTGGCATGGCGACTGATAGGCCTGGTGACGTGGCGGATCACGGACCGTTGATCCATGGTTGAACATATGGCTGTGGAAGCTGGAGATGCACAAAATAGGTCAATGGTTTTCATGTTTAATGAAACAGAGGGAATACCTCAAAAGAGAAAGCAAATGGATGGGCTTGGTGAATATGAAGTAAAGTATTTGTAACTCTCAAGAGGTAGAAGAGGGGACTTGTGAAGAAGGTCTTCAAAATGAAGCCAATTGATCAGCTTATAAAGTGGGTGGATTGGAAAGAAAGAGAGTGATTCAAGGGGAGAGAAAAAGAAGCAGCTAGGTCCCACAAGTGTGTATAATTTTTTTCAAAATTATGGAGGGTACTCTCTGATTTATTATCAGGACCATTAAAGTTGTTCTTGCCCTTTTTCTTGCTTTTGGGGAAGGGTTACACCAGTTGTGATCATTTCTGTGTACTTTGCTTGTGAAATGATTACTCCCACTAATAGTGGCATGGGGGAAGCAAATTCCAAAGCTAAGTACCTCTTATTATTGTCATATCATTGGGTTTTTTTTTTAGTAGACTGAATTGACAAAATAAAGCCTTTCTTGGTTGGCTTGATATTTGTAGTCCCTAGGGGCAGTTACATTTTTCAATGGAAAATTGCATGCAGAGTCACGATAAAAATCAAAAAAGATGGTAGTGTTAAGAAGGGTCAACTTATTCTACTAATTGACAAATAAAGCCTCTCTTGCCTAGCTTGAATTTTGTAGTCACCAAAGGCACTTACATTTTTCAACAAAAAATTGCATGCTGAGTTACTATAAAAATTAGAGAAGACGATAGTGTTAGGTAAGGTCAACTGATCCCACTAATTTAACAAAATAAAGCCTTTTTTGGCTAGCTTGAAATTTGTAGTCCCTAAAGGCAGTTACATTTTTTCAATAGAAAATTGCATGCATGTCATGATAAAAATCGGTAAAAATACGTGGACGTACTATTAAGTGAGGTCAATTGATCCCGCTAATTTGAAAAATCTCTTTAGAATATGTAGATTTGTTAAGATATTTTGACAAAAAAATTTACAAAATATTATATCTGGTCCCACACATAAATTATCTTGCCCCACAAAATTATATATATATATATATGTATATACACATACAGTACTTGACATCAGTACCTATAAATTCTATATTCGTACCTGATAAAAATAGTATTTGCTGTGATATACATAGCTGAATTTGTTGAAGATACAAGAAACAAAGGACAAGTTTTTTTTCCAAATAATAAAATAAGAAATCAATATTTTGTTTTATTGTGCTTTTTATAAAATTGGCCTTTTTTCTGCGTTTTTCTACTAAATGTCTTTGCGTGCACATATCAATAATTCTTTTGCCAGGAAAAAGATGCGGACTCTCGTGATAGACAAGTGGTAATTTTTGTCTTAATATCTGACATTATCACTAAACTAAGCAAATTAAAATGACAAAACATCCCCACCAGTTCCACGACAAAACCTTAATAATTTCACATGAATACATACTAAAACCTTTTTACTAGAAACAACGTCACATAATATTATTTTTCAATATTCTATACTAAGAAAACCAGATTTATAAAGATATTGAGAACTAGATTTACGGCCACAATTACTGAATTATAATTAGACGGGACAGAGAAACAGTCAAATGAGTCCGCAATAGTTTACTTTTCTGGATTTAAAATAACTATGAAACATTGAGTCAGACAAACTAAGGACGATTTAATCTAGGTGGGGTCACATGTAGGGCATAAAACACCGATAATAATGCGAAGAAAAAGGAATGTGATATTATTACCTGATTACTTGTCCTTTACCCTGAATTATTACTCTTCTAGATGCATACAGAAGAAGATGTTGGAGAATAATACAAAATGGGGACCAGGGGCCCTCATGTGCTATGCACTAAAATAACATTATTTTAGTGTGTAAAATATTATCCCAACAGTAAAAAATTGATCGAATAATTTTCAATCAGTGTTATACGTGCTAAAACAACGTCATTTTAGCGCTTAACACATGCTGCTGTGAACAGCCTTCCCATTTCCTACAAAATGGTTCATCGAAAAACTAGTGAATTAGTTGATAATTTGATGCAACTGGACTTACTAACCTCCATTTTATCAGATTTCAATTTCCGTGGCCGAAACTGGAAAGAGATACGAATACGCATCGCATAAGTCTTCGTAGGAAAAAAATCACATAGATTCTACAAATGTTCAAGGACTATTTTACGTGCTGCATGTAATCTCATGTTGATTTTGTGTTTTTTTTCCTTCAAAAAGATAATTATGCTCAGGAACGGACGGACGAAGAATTTCATGTTTGATGGACATAAAGTTTTTTTCGTACCATAAAAAAGGTAATATCATATGTCCTATCTGTCTACCAATGGACATTACAAAAAAAAAATATATATATATATATCAACAATATTCATTGGAGATATTTTCGATCAACGTATATAGTTATTAAAATTATAATTGTACATATTTATAAAAGCATAAACTTGTGCATATATATTATAGATGCATACAATCATAGAAGAACGATAGAAAATTTTCAAAAAAAAAAATCTTGGGTGGGCAGATGGTAGATTTTTTTATAAAAAAAAAACTGAACAAATGAACTTATATAATTTCAACTTATTTTAGAAATAAAAAACTAATATAACTTTAAAGAAATTTTAAAATTTGAGTAGAGTAGTCCCTTAAATTCAAACTTACCTCGATCTCGATCCAAGCTTTATTCTTTTCTGAAAAATGTGATGTTGGAAATTTAATTTCTAGATTATCTTTGTTCTGTTCTTTGAATAATTAGTTGGTATTATGGTTCTCCCCAATTCTATTGAATATTACAAAAATTCCCCGAGGACCGACTTGTGAAACGCACCACTAGATTTAGCTTCATCTATAAGTATTCGAGTGTGTTATAATCTAGTCATCCCAATAAGTGAGGTCGTCTAATGGAATAAGTGAATTTAATTGGGGGTGCAATTTTCACTAAATCCATTCGAACTCATCAACTTTAAATTTAAAACTCAACCCATCTATAGAAGGGATCATAAAGAGTCAATGTTCAATTTGACTTAAGTAATACTAGGAATACAGATGTTTCGGACACATTCGGATACAAATATGTTCGGAAACATTAGATGCACGTGGAACCCCTCAATAATTTGTGAACTCTACATGCATCCAACAGTTTTAGATATATCTGTGTTCGAATGTTTTCGAAATATCTGGTACTATTTTTTTCTACAACACATACTGCATTCCTATATTTTTGACATGCAATCTAAATTTAAGTTTAAGTTAAATTTTCCCTCATTATATTGCAATGCGACTTCTAAATTATTTTTAAATTTATTTGAAATAAGTGACCCTCCTGTATAAAATTCCTGGATCCACCGATGCATGCATTCAACGATTTCGGACACATATATATTTAGATGTGTCCGAAATATCTATGTTCCAAAAAAATTTCATTTGACTTATCTTAAATGAGTCATAAATAAGTGGATCAAATGATTCAAATGGGTCAAAATCAATTTATTTATCTCAAATGAGGCATGTATTACTATTTTTTGTTTGAAATAAATTTTTTTCTATCTTCTCTATTAAAAAAAGTTTTCGTATTTTTTAAACTTTTTTCTCTTTGATTTGTAACGTAACACATATTTGAAAAATATACCATTTTGCTGTTGATTTTAAAGGACTTTACATTAATAATATGAATGTTTTTTTTAGTCTTTCATTTTTTCATCGAATCTTATAACCCAAGAAGTAAAAGTTTTTTAAAAATAAAAATTGATTGTAACTTTTTTTTTGTCAAATAGGCCTAAATGCGTACTAAAGTACTTTAAAATGTAATTAAAAAAATAAATGTTGCACAACACAAGAAAATATATTTTTTGCATAAAATCTTTACTCTTAGTTCAAGTTAATGAACTTTGAAATGTTATAAACCTACTTTATACTTTATAATACTTATGATAGTTTCATTTCGATAGTATTTTTTTATATATTCTTAAAATGTATAGGGCCTCATTTTGTGATCTCGCTTAGTGTCTTAAAATTTAAAGGATCGGCTATATATGTGGGTCAAAGTTAGGAATGGATAGTATTTATTAAGGGTGTAAACATAAACTAGTAAATCCGACCGGACCGATAAATTAAACCAAACCGATGGTTTGGTCCGCTTTGAGTTTTTTTTTAAAATTCGATTTGGTTTTTGATTTTTAACATATAGGAGTTGGACCAAGTCAGACCGGACTGGTTCAGTAAATGTTAACCTTAAAAATAAAATTATATTGTTTATCGGTTGTAATTTGTACTAAATTTGTAATTGTTTCTTAGTTTGTACTTTGTATGAAAGTATTGTTGAGGTCACAACTTTATTGACTTAGTTTGTACACTACTTTGGATTGAATGTATTTATTTCTTACTGTGATTGCAATACTATTATTCTTGATTGTTTGAAAATATTCTTGATTACTTTAAATTCTTACGAAAAAAAACGGTTACAATTAGGCATCCTTCAATTTTCATATTTTTTAAAAAATTTGGGCTTGGGCCCACTCAAATTGAAAACTAGCCAAGTTGAACCGAACCAAATCAATAGACTTTGGTCCGATTTTCGATTTTTCATTTAACCAAATCGGAAAAATTGGTTTGGTCTAAATTTATTGGCCAAACCAAACCGATTACATTTTATCTAGTTAATTGAATTATAAATAGATTAATGACTCATTAAAGACTACAACTCATTCAGACTTACCAAAATCTATCTGTTAGAGGCCCTACATTCGGCATGACTTAGAGTCGGCACACAGATTATAGGAGTCAGGCTCTTCAAAAGGATCATTCCGACGAACTACCCACACCAGGTGATTGATTAACAAGTGATTTAAGTCTTAGCATGACAATGTCCCAACGTACAAGGGGCCTTTCATGTTTAAGACCTCCTATGAAATAGAAACAAGGTAGCAAAGGCACCTACAAAAATGACTATGACGGATTCGATCTGCTATGTTAGGTCGTGGATGTTCAGTTGGCAGTATTCACAGAGGCTAAAAGGATATATAGTCGATGATGTAAATCTTAGATTGTAAGTATGTATTATAAATAGTAGTCGTACTTTTTTTCATTCAATAGATAATAAAATTGATTTGAAATGTTGAAATACCAAAGTGCACCTTTAAAAATCACATGTAGTGGACCGAATCGGTTAGACAGTCATTAAAAATTGGGACTAGAAAGGTAACAAACCCAACCATTCTGCAGCGTAATGGGACAAATTGATGCCCGACCAGGCCCAACAATACACCGCTCAACATAACCCAATCCATGGGCGCACCTCGGGTCTAGACCTGACAAGGCAACCTGTGCCACATGGTATAGACTTGAATACACCTAGTGGACATGTGTTTTGGCGACAGTACGTGCTGTCCAAGCTGGAGCTCGGTACGTTACGGAGTGACGTCATAACAATATTCGGTTATGAGTCATGACCATCAAAAGCATGCTCCACGCATGCCTATCCTAGCTTGGTGCCCAACCCAAGCCAAACCGGGTATAAGAAATGTAGCATTAGAGGAAGTACAATATACACTCTCAAACCCTTAACAGTACTTTTCTTTGTCTCATCTTTTTGAAGTACTAACTTAGGTATTGAAGTACTTTTGACTGAACCCCGGCCGGTAAACACTGACTCTTGTTGACTGTTGTAGAGCTCATGTGAGAGATCTCGTAACACACGGTTCAAGAAAGTGAAAAAGACGCACAAATTAAAAGACTTCACACCACAAAAAAATCTTTATATTGTACTTTGTATTGTGTTCTTTTTTTTTTAATTAATTATTTTTTCATGTGATTATACTCCTAAGTTTATCGAATTGAGCGTCAAAGATGGTCTTTCTGTCATCACCAAATCGGCGTAGAAGTGGTCTTAGATACCCAAATCCTGGTTTCAATTTTATAAATTTGCAGCATGGCTAATAAGGGGCATCAAGTAGCTAGCTGGGGACTAACATTCTTTTTCTTTTTGGATATATGTAAAACAGGACTATAATGATTAAACTCGGGTAATGGCTGATGTGTATCGGTCCCTTTAATTAAGGTCCAGTACCCTTTTTTGTGACCTAATTTCAAGTGGGTGTTAAAAGTTAATAATCATAATTACACTCCTTGATTAGCACTCCACCAACAGTACCTAGTTGACAAATGTTTGGTACTACTTTATAATAAAGCTACCAAACCTGACTAGACGTCTTGATCGCCTGTTTCATTTGTGATGGACACGTTTTCTTCAAACTAGGCCCCAAATATCGCCATGATTATCCTCTAAGTTTTGTGCTTCTTGTGGGTCGCCCTAGAATCAACTCCGGCTGATTTTAATCTTATTTTTGTAACCAGATTCTTTGTGGAAGGGACAAGTAAGTCATATGAGAGTGCTGGATGTTGCTTTTATGTTGTCTTGGGAAAAATAATTTTTTCGTTGCTCAAATAATTCTCTTTTTACCAACCGACCCCAAACTTAATTTTTCTTTTTTATGGTGAAAAATGATTTTCTTACAAACGGATTTTAGAAAGAAAAAAAAAATAGTCTAAAATTACAAAGACTTGATTCTCAATACAAACTACAATACAAATATTGGAATACAATTATGAAAGTAGAGTGATGGTGTTATTTCTCTCTTTTTTAAAAAAAAAAATATTCAATTAAGACAACACTTAGAGTGCAATAAATAAAATGCTAAAATCACGCAAAGCATTGTGTTATTTATGCTACACAACAGAAAGTACTTTACTACTTGAGTATATACTAACACAATAAATACTAAAGTTAATTGAGGAAGAATTTGTGTGATGGTATCAGAAAGTGGACCTACGTCTTGCACTTCTATTTGGACTCTTGTAGCAAGTTCGGTGGTCAGGGGTGATTCTTTGGCCAAACATTCTCCAACGATTAAGTGAATATGGTATAGACAGGAAGTAATATCGGTGCCTGTAAGGACATATTTGGTGAAGTGGTCGGAAGTTTTATTTAATAGGTTAGAGAAGGGGTTGACCTTGGGCGAGCCTGTGACTGCCGATCATGCCTCCTATCTGTATTGGGATGAGTGATTCACCAAGTTAGGGCGCTAATCTCGGGATTCCAAGCGAGTTAATATATGATTTTTGGTCTATAGGCCTACGTGTATGGAAAGTTGGAAACGATCCCATTTTTAAAATGTGCCCAAAATTTCTAAAAAATCAGGGCCGATCCTGAGCCTATACACATAGGCCCATATATTGCCAATTATGAAAGTCTAGCACTACGATTCCCCTCAAGCAAGCCCTTTTGCATTGTGGCGCTATGGGTTAAGTGGGACCATGTCACAACCTTAGGCTTAACCCTAAAAAACATGCCAAACACTTTTGGGAAAATGATGCACATTTTCTTATCTTATATCGGTGAGGTAGTGAGAGAATACAAAACTGATAAATAAGTCTACAATTTGAATTCTTAACTTTGAAACCAGTTCTCTTAAGGAAATGGATTAGTCGTCCAAGCACAGACAGTTGCAGTTGAGCGAAGCGATTCTATTATTAACTCCTTTCTGAAACAAAGAAGATAGTTAAACCAAGCCGGAGGATCGTAATAGTGTTGCAGCTACGAATTATAGAAAGAATATTGTGGTTTTCTATTTGTAACTAGATCAAATTTTTTCACACAATAATATATAACTTACTTAAGTCATTTGTTTATAGATTATATGAGATCGTCAAAATGTGATCACTTGTTAAAATTAATCAAATTAAACATGCACGACAAATTAGTAATAAGATAGGCTTGTAATTTTGATTGAAGATATTAAGATCCCTACGAGATAATATCGAAAGAAATTGTTTAGGAATGATGGGAGAGCACAACTCGAGTTATCATGGTCCTGTATCTTTTCTCTCTCTCTCTAATCTCATATGATGGTCACATGAAACACAAGTCTCTTTCTCTCTCTAATCTCGAATGATGGTTTTGTGAAACACAAGTCTCACTAATTATTGTAGTTTGATCTTAGTCAAAAGACACTGTCATATATATAGATGTTAGTTGATTTCACCAAAACATTCTCCGCAAAAATGTAAGGTGATTTTTAATTCTGAATGGAGAGGAAAAATAATAAATAGAAACACTGAATATGGCAACAATCGATGTAGGATACTTAAAAGTTATTGGTTAGTACATTCTAGCAATTTTGATGCGGTTAATTTATACAGAAGTTTGTCCTAACTATAATTGAGACCCCGCTAGGAAAGATAACGGGGTGGATCGGGGACCAATTTGACTATCTCTACCTCCATCTCTGAATTTAAAATCTGCTTCCATTCTCGTCTCGTTCCCTGAATAGGGAATGAACCCCACCCTCCATCCTGTCCTGAATGGGGATCAAGGATCCCCTCTCTGTCCCGTTCTTTTTAATAAATAAAAAATTGATTCATCTCATATAAAAATAATCACAAATTTAAAATTACAAGACTAATACATAACATAATATAGAGTTTAAATTCTATCAATTAAATATCACAAATTGTTGAAAAAAAAATTCGTCTAAAATTACAAAGACTTGATTCTCAATGCAAACTACAATACCAATATTGGACTACAATTATAAAAGTAGAGTGATGGTGTTATTTCTCTCTCTCTTTTAAAATATCCAATTAAGAGAGCACTTCCAGTACAATAAATAAAATGCTAAAATCATGCAAAGCATCGAGTTATCTATGCTACACAACAGAAAATACTTTACTACTTGTGTATATACTAACACAATAAATACTAAAATTAATTAAGGAAGAATTTATGTGTGAAGGTGTCAGAAAGTGGATATACATTTTGCGTTTTTGCTTGGGCTCTTGTAGCAAGTTTGGTAGTCAGGAGTGATTCTTTGGCCAAAAACTCTCCAACGATCAAGTCTAATGGGAATACGGTGTAGGCAGGATGTAATATCGATGCCTGTAACAATGTATTTGGCAAAGTGGCCGGAAGTTTTATTTAATAGGTTGGAGAAGGGGTTGACCTCGGGCGAGCTAGTGGCTGCCAATCATATGCCTCCTTTCCATATTGGGATGAGTGATTCACCAAGTTAGGGCGCCAATCTCGGGATACCAAGCCATCAACGGCTCTATTTTAGGGATTGCTCAAGTAATTAGAGGCGTCTAGTGCGAGCTTTTCTAGTTAGCACCTGTTGCATATATGGATTTTTCAGATAAGAATATGTCAAGCATTCCTAAATGGACTCTGATCAATCGGGACAAATATCTTTCGATCAGTCCATCGTATGTCTACTGGTAAGCTGATCGGTCAGCCAAGTACATCACTGAGTTGTTTCTGATCGGTCCAGAATGTTAACATACCGCTGATAGATCCTCTGTTGACCACCCGAGCCAATTCGGGGTCATCAATGTGAAAGACATTTCTATCTCCTTAAAATATCAAAATTAATATATTATACCGCTGGAGATGCTCTTGTATGTTATCTTATTTTGTTCCCCATCGCTTTTTCCTTCTCCCTGTATCTCTCATACTAATATATATGTAATAAATTATTTATCAGTTCCAAACATTTATTTAACTAGTTTAAAGCTGCTGCCGTGGGGTCTGATTCACAACATTTGTTTTATAATCACGCGTTTAAAGCTACTTTCACTCTGAGTGATGTTATATTTTGCTACTTTCTTTTTCCTCTTTATCTTTCAATTCCTCTTAATTGTTTACTTAATTAAATGGTTTGTTATGTCTATCGTACTTTCTAATTTTCTCTGCAAAAGAATGCAGTCGGTTCTTTTATGAGTTACCATCTGGCACTTGTTAAATCTTCATGTTTCTTTTCTGTACTGGTAAAAGAATATCTCACGTGTATAGCACGTGACATTTGCTGCAACTACAAACTTCATTCTTTGTCAGAACTCACAAGGCACGGAGAACCGTAGAATAATAGAATGCACTGGTTAAAACAAAATTCCTTACTCCGCAATTTGTTTTCTTGCTTCCCACTGAATTTACTCATCATTATGGCTCTATTGGCTCTTTCTAGTTTATTTACTTTATTTTTTTATCTCTATTTAATTTTTTTTTAATCATTGTTTTTGTCTCGATATTTTGTAGATTATTAATCTGTCTTGATAAAAAAAATTTAAAAATATAAAATTATAATTCTATTTGCTTTAACTAATTTTTTTAGATTATTTTTTGTTTCTATTCAAAATTTTTTCGTATTGATTATTTTAGCCTCAATATTTTGTAGATTATTGGTCCGTCTTGATGAAAAGAATCTAAAAAGTATAAAATTATGTCAAAAAGTAAAAAAACTGTCACTAAAGACGACGAATAAGACTTAAAAAATCTTGTTTTTGAATTATTTTTGTCTTTTCTGAATTTTTTTCAAATTTGGTCCATTATTTATAATTTTGCTGAAAGTTCTCGTCGAGATGAACAAATAATCCACAAAAATTTGATGAAAAAGAAAAAATTGCAAAGAAATTTCACATAAAGACGAAAAAATAATCAATAATCTAATTAATTAAAATGGAAAAGTTAAGAAAATATCACGCTCTCGATTTTAAATAATAAAAATATTCACATATTAAATAAAACCTGCAAATTTTAAAAATATACTTCTAAATCATTACTTTTCGATTCAAAATAAGTTCATAGAATTCCAAAACTTTACAATCCCAAAGGGCACCCCCGGTCCGATAACCAAAATAACAAGTTAAAATATTACAAATATTTCGAATTTAAGTACAGAATTTCACAAAAAGGAAGTTACTTTACATCTTTCAAAATAAATATATAAGTCTAGAGATGATACAGAAATCCTGTCATATCGTTTCTTCAA
>JABCMJ010001406.1:0-13707 GCA_014822125.1 Arbutus unedo
ACCTACCCTCATATATGAAGTCCTATTCCTACTTTCTCAATTGAGTTATCTTATTCCGGAAGACCTTTAATGTCAATTGCGATCCTTAAGCACTTTTGTTGAGATGGCGATTGAATTTTAAGAAAATTTTAAATTTATATGACTCGATTCGGTATCGTATAGTTTATGTACTATTTTACCTTATCGATTATGATCTGTAATTTTTTATTTTGATTATCATTAATTATCAATGGATGTATACTTTTTAAAACTTCCAAATATTGTCCGAATAAATTTTTTCTCGAATAATATAACATAAGAGGGTGGTCGAGTGAGAGCATAACAAGAAGTAAGAGTTTATTTCCAAAGCTTGCAAGTTGAACTATTATTTTCTGTCAAAAACTCTTATTGAAATTTATCCCGTCGTCGACTTCATAGTCTTGAGGTTAATGAATTAAAGTGTGCACGGTTAAAAACATACACGCAATTAGAAAAGATTTAATTTGATGGCGAACCGAACTGAGTTCTTGACCAAATAAATCTGATAAAAAGATTCTGAAGATTTTTCAAAAAGATAAACGTGTGACTTTTCAATTAATAAAGTATGACGGCTTTTGTAACTGATGGGATGTCTTTTTGGCATGGTTATGTGTGCTCCAATGGGATGATTGACTAGCAATAAGAGTGAGACATGACTACTATGGTATTTTAGCTCTAAATTATTTACTGATATTAAGACACCGCTACAATGTTCTAAGCAGTGATTGATTTAAAAATTTTATACAAAAGGATCATTTATTTAGAATAAATTTAAAAAAATTTAGAAGTCATACTACAATGTAATAAGAACAAATTTAGTTTAAATTTAAATTTAGATCGCATGTCATAATTATGAGAATGAGATCTATGCTGTGTCAGAAAAACGGTACCATTTTGAGTTTTAAATAACATCTCTTGCGTGTTGTGTACACACGTTAATAAAATTTTATTTTAAAATTTTAAGTTTACTATTAATCTTGAAATATTTTTTCCAAGTAAACGGTATATTTAAAAAAAAAAAAAATCCTGAAACACAATCGAAAGAAGTTCAAATGAGGAGTGTCGGTCAATTTTTTTAATGCGGTAGTGACAAAAGTAAAAAATAAAGCAAAAAAATATGCTCATTTTGTTGCCGCAGCATTAAAAAAAGTAACCGGCATTGCTCATTTAAATTCCTTTCGGCCGTAGTTTATAGATTTTATTTATTAATTTTTTTTCAAAATTCACCGTTAACTTAAAAAAAATATTTTGAAATTAACTACGAACTCAAAATTTTGTTAACAATGTGTGTGTGCACAACACCCACTCAATTTCATAAAATATACGTATATAAAAAAAAGAATTATTGGAAGTCACGTAATCCCCTTGTGCCTTCAGTGGATCCAATCCGCCACAGTCGTACTACTTTTCAATACCTAAGGTTGTGTTTGGACTGACTAGATTATTGGATTATTTTTTTGTCCTTATGTGAATTCTTTTTGTAATTTTTTGTCTTTCGTTAATTTTTTGTGGATTATTGGTTCATCTCGACAAGAGTTTTTAGAAAATTTATAAATAATTGACCAAATTTGAAAAAAGTTCAGAAAAGACAAAAATAATTCAAAAACAGAGATTTCTTGAGCTTATTCGTCGTCTTTAGTGATATTTTTTAAATTTTTGAACATAATTTTATACTTTTTAGATTCTTTTCATCAAGATGGACCAACAATCCACAAAATATTAAGGTTAAAATAATAAATGCAAAATTTTTTTGAATAAAAATAAAAAAATAATCCGAAAAATAAAATTAGGCCAACCGAGGCCTGAGGTTTCATCATGGTTAATGAATGGTGTTAACTCTGATGCCAAATTCAATGTAACATATTAATTGTAACAAATAGCATTTAAAAAGTGCTCCAATCATAAATTCATGACGTAAAAAAATAAGATTATATCTTTATTGAAATTGACATGAAGCATTACATGTCAAATTTGAAGCCAGACGAGGGTGATGCCAAATATTATTTTAGAGTTAAACAATTGCAAGAAATATTGAATTTGCTAGACTTTTTTTTAGAGATTTAATAAATTAATAAGATACAAATTTGACACTTGGGTTGGACAGGAAGAGTTTTTTGAATGTAAAATTTAAAGACGCAAATTTGCCATATGAGCCTAAATTTTTTTGACGTTTTCAAATTTAAAATTAATGTTGGATATGGTTGTGGAGGGCTCTCGGGTAGGGGTGGGTGTAATCGGGATCGAATCGAAAATTTTAATTTACCGTTTTTCAAACTAAAACCAAAACCAAAACCAAAACCAAATCAAAATATTTTGGTTTGGTTCGGTTCGATTCGATTTCTTCAATTTCGGTTTGGTTTGATTCGATTTTTGATTTTGTTAGATCAAGTTAAATGTGAGGGGAAAAAATTAAGTTTTTTATTAAAAAATAACTATTTTGAATATCAAGAGGCCAAATCCAATATAAATATATATATATATATATATATATATATATATATATATATTGTAGAAAAGAAAAAAATAGGGGCGCTTATTTTATTTTTTGGTCCTATCTATAAGTGTTTACTAGTTTTTCATCACATTCACTTTTAAAGATTATGTTTTGGTCCCTTTTTAAGAAAATACCCAAAATACCCTTAATTTCAAAAATTGCATAATTCAGGCACTCAACTCCTAAAAAAATGGGATACTAAAATTTCATTATCATATCAGTTCGGGCACCAAGCAAAATGTTAGATTACTAGATCAAGGTTTGGAGAAAATATTTTCTATTAGCCCAGAAATCTCTCCTCCTAACTCGCTGCAAAATATTTTATTTTTTTGAGATGGTAAATTTGTAGATCATGGTAAATTTATGCAACTCCAACATATTTTGTTGTTTTGTGATAGTAAATTTGCAGATCATAGTAAATTTCTATAGCTCCAAAATATCTTGTTCTTTTACGATAGTAAATTTACATATTATGGTAAATTTTTGCAAAATTCGTTATATAATGATCGATCAATATCATCTTAAACAGATACTATAAATAGGAACAACAATAAAAATAAACTTCACTCACCGCGGAATCCGAACTGTCTTCGATAAATATTATTTAGGCTTGACGATGAAATCTCTTCTCCTAACTCGCAACATTCAGATTCTGGTGAAGAAGAACAGAAAATTGACAAGTTTATGTCATACAGGATGACGAATATAAGAAATTTAGATTTCAGAACATAAAGAAATGAAAAAAATATAATTTTGTGCAAGGATAAGAAAAATCCAGTGACATTCTCAAGATTTCCATGAATTATTAAAACAAATTTCGTGGAAGTAGTATATTAATAGATTTTGGTGAAAAGAAATGAAAAAGATATGATTTTTTTTATCTTGATTTTCATAACCAAAGTCACTAATTAAAATAAATTTTGGGTATATTAATAGATTTCGGTGAATTTTTTTAAGATTCCAGTGAGTATCTTTTCGATTCTGGTGATATTCTCAAGATTCACTGAAAAGTATTTATCATATTTGATTTCACATTTCAAGCCTAATTACTGCTGTGATTTTAAACTTGCCAAATCAAGAAAGACTCGCGAGTAGCCGTATGAGGTGAAACTCTCATGTACGTTTATATGTTTTCACTTAAGAGAGAATAAAAAGGTAAACTAAGACTCAAAAGTAATGGCAAAAATGTCAAATCTTATAAAAATAGGATAAAAACATAACTTCAAAAAGTAAATGAGATGAAAACCTACGCTGTCTGGGCTAATAGGACCCTAATTTAAATTATTCCAAAAAATAAAGACTATAAAAATATATATATTACAAAAATAAATACATATTATAAAAAATACAAAAAATAGGTTTTTTTTTTAATTCCGCTCTCATTTGGTCCGGCCTGATTTTTAGAGTTACAAAACCGAAACTGAACCAATTTCTTTTTGAATAAGTCTACTAACACATAAATTGTATATCATGCTTACGTAATATGTCATTTTAAGTATAAAGTGTAAAAACGGGTCTCATAAATTTTGATTATGTGTTCACATGAGTGGATCTCATGAGTTGTGTGGGATGCCACGTAGGTATGATGTATCACTTGATGTGCTAATAACATTACTCTTTGTTTTTTAATATACTAAACTGAACCGATTTAACTAAAAAGTTAAATCAAACTGCCAGTTCAATTTACCAATTTTTATTTACATCCTTACTCTCGAGTACTACGTGACGGTGTCTAGGGGCAATGAATATTTTTTTGGATTTTAAATATTATTTGAATATTGTAGTCCTCAAATCAGGCACCATAACAAATTCATGGGTAGTTGTCCTTGTATTTAATGTTCATTTCTCCTTAAGGGACAGGAGCTGCACATGATCACATGATCCTGCTATGGCAATTTCCCTCTTTTGGTAAGCTTCCAAACTAGGAAGAAAGTAGGACTCTATTGCTATTACTTACTTTTAATGCCCCATTGTACAAAAACTCTTTACCAACCATGTTCGCTTGTAAAACTCAAGAAAAATATTGTTTAGAATATCGATGTTAGGACACAAATCATACAAATACAAATATATTCAAACCGTTAATTATGTGTAAATTCCGTGTGCATCAAATACACATTCAAATTTGTGTCCAACCATCTATCTATAGCTCACCACCCACATTGTAGAATGGATAATATATAATACACACACACCTGCATGTATGTGTGTGTGAAATTATCAAAATCTCTCCTTTATTTAATTTTAGCCTAACTCCATTTTTCTTAACCAAAAACTCATGAAAAATGATTAGAATATCGATGTTAGGACACATATTATACAGATAAAGACGTATTTAAATATTTGATTGTGTGTAAATTTCGCATGCATCAAAGACACATCAAAATTGGATTTGGGAAGACTATAGTGTAGTTTCTTGTAATATGCGTGTAGTGCGGACAAAATGACGTAGTTTTGTTCTTTTTGTTTTGGAAACTAAATCATTTTAAGTTTTTAACTTATTATGCGAATTGTTATCAAAATGTATGGAGATCAAAATGATGTAATTTTGAGGGCAAAGCGAATAAAATTTCGTCGTTTTATTCGTACTACATGCGCATTACAAGTAACTGCACTACAAATACTCTGAATCCTCCAAATTTGTGTCCAAGCACCTATCTATAGCTCACTACCCATAATGTAGAATGGATAATATCATAAGTGTGTGTGTGAAAAAATTATCAACATCATGCATTTTTTTAATTAGTGTGATATATCACATGGTTTAGTACACAAAAGATACAGGATGTTGATAATTTTTTTTATATACTTATTGTTATTATCGTTAGTTCTTTTATTTTGATAATTTTTGCAATTATATAAATTTTATTTATTTACAAAAATATCTCAACCATTCCTGCTCTTTTATATATAAAGACCCATAAGCATTATTGTTCCGACTACAAGCAAGTAATGATGTCAAATTTTGAGTCTTTTCAATCTTATATTTGTAACACCTATTGTTCTTTAATGGATTTAATAATTCGCTAGCTCATACAGCTATATAACACACACACACACACAGAGATATATATATATATATATATATAGAGAGAGAGAGAGAGAGAGAGAGAGACCCATGCATTACTTCCCCATTTGACTGGTGTTATCTATTCAGTAGGACCTTACTCTGGACGACTTCTGGGCATTACAAAACAAAAAACAGGTCATTGGTTTAACCTAGAGCTCTCATTTCTTGGATTTCAGTGGTGAGAAACGGATCAAATCAACACTCACATTTACACGAACACTAAATCAAGCTAAGAATGTAAACATAATCTACGATATGGAGTCTTGAATCCCATCGACTTTTTATAGAATTCTTTGAACATTCTTCGACTTGATGTAAAATACTTAAATTAATTAAGTTAGTGTTGATCGAGATTGTGTCTTCGACAAGCACTCGGATGTTTATATGATTCATACGCTTTTTAATTGTATATCAAAAAAAGTACAAAATGATAACATCCCACGTAGTATCTGGTATCATATAGTCAAATATACTGTTTAACCAGAAAACTTTGAGTTTTTCTCTCTTATCTTGTTCTATATATATAGTATCTGTCAAAAAACCGACATTCTATTCCAGCTCTTGAATTTTTCAATTCCCTCTCTCTCTCTCTCTCTCTCTCTCTATATATATATATATATGTATAGAGAGAGAGAGAGAGAGAGAGAGAGAGAGAGATTATTCAAAATGTAAACGCGTTAAATAATTCATGCGAGAGGGGGTTTAGTCAAATACCCTACACACCAACCACCGTTGGTGGATTTTTGAAATATGAGAAAATAGCATTCACTGCTAGTACTGACTAAAAACAAGTATAGAAATACAACTTGTATTGAATTTACCTGGAATTTTTCAAAATAATTAGATCATATTTATATTTGACGATTTTAGATATATTTGTGTTCAGATCTGTGTATAAAATATTTTGTTCTTAGACTTTTTCCAAAAACACAGTACTACATTTAATTCTCAAAATTGGATTCAGATGTACATAATCTGATTTTACACTTCATACCAAATTATATCTAAATTGTTCACCGCTGATACGTAACATGATTTTATCGATATGATTATAATGAAGCAGATATATCATACATTAATGTTGATTCATCAACAGAGACAAACTCCATACCATCATATTACTTCACGGATTCATATCAAATTATACCTAAATACATCATCGTTGACGCAACACGATTTTATTAGAATAAATAGATGAAGCAGATATAACATACGTTAAAATCAATCTATCGATAGGAACAAACTCCATCCCATTTCTATCCTCCTTAGCCCAATTTCAATAGTAGAACACTTAAGTATAATGATTCTTTCATACTTAATTACTATTATCCCACAACAAACATGAGCATCGTTTAAAAATCTCACTAAAAATCGCCATAACAACCAACAATCACTTGCCTGGATCACCATATAGGTCGTATTTTAGTTGTAAATGATTAAAAGCTTCGCTAGTGAAATCGACGCTTACTTGAACTTTGTCCTCTTACAGAGCCCAACTGTAAACTTAAAAACGTGTCTAATAAATAAATAAATAAACCAATAAACCGTAAACCAATCAAAAAATTAGATCTCGTAAATCTAGTGGTGCTCCAGAAGGACTGAGGAATTTTCGTCGAATGTGTAGCAAGATAATGATATATATATATGTATGTATGTATGTATATATATGTATGTATGTATGTATGTATGTATATATATATGTATGTATGTATGTGTGTGTGTGTCATTTTCAAGGTCTTCTCTCTCTATATGTACACATTATCTGGTACTAAATGAGTAGTAGGTACTTCATTCATAGTCAGATAATAATGGGTGTCAAACCCAGAAGCTCTCATTTCCCTCTGAGATCAGATATGATATTCTCACGAAATTTGGGTTCAGTTATTGGAATATTCATCTGCTTCGCAACTTTTGCCTCTGGAGCCACTCTTCTCCCCCCTGATGAAGGTATAGCAGATTCTCTCTCTCTCTCTCTCCCCCTCTCTCTCTCTCTCTCTCTCTTCTTTGTTTGGCTGTAGTTTTGAGAATCTGTTTTCCGAAATTTAATTATCCGAAAAAGTAGTATGATTGTTTGATTGCTGATTTGTGAAACTTGTTTTCTTGATAATTTGCTGGATACAAAATCCAATTTTCAAGAAAATTTCAGAAAATATAAAGATATATAGGATCCATTTGGACTGTAGTATTTATTGAATTTTTTTCTTCCTTATGTAAATTTTTTTAGTAATTTTTTATTTTTCATCAATGTTTTGTGATTTATTGGTTCATTTCGACAAGAGTTTTTCGAAAAGTTATAAATCATGGGTTAAATTTGAAAAAAGTTCAGAAAAAACAAAAACAAATCAAAAATAGAGTTTTTTTTAATTTATTCGTCGTTTTTAGTGATTTTTAAAAATTTTTGTATATAATTTTATAATTTTTGCAAAAAAACAAATTACAATAAATTAGTTAACCAAATAGAGCCATAAATTGTCACCAAACAATCTGATTCATGTTCTTTTTAAAAACAAATTTGCAGTGGAAGCATTGAAGCAGATTGCGAAGACATTGGGGAAGACGGATTGGGATTTCAGTGCGGGTGTGGATCCGTGCAGTGGAGAAGGGAATTGGGTCATCACAAATCTACCAAAAGGAGCTGAGAGTGCTGTCAGCTGTGATTGTTTCAATAACACCGTCTGCCACGTTGCTCGCATGTCTCTCTCTCTCTCTCTCTCTCTCTATATATATATATATATATATATGAATATATGATTGGCTCCATAGAACAATGGTCAGCGAACTAATATTGGACAAACCATGAAAGACTTTAAATTCACCATCATCCAAGGGGTGAGATTTTAATACTCGAAAGCACAAAAAACTCAAAAAAAATCCTAGGAAACAAATCTGCCTCCTCTCTCTCTCTGTACAGATCCACCACATCGCTGCCGTCGTGCTCCTCACCGCTGTTCACAGCCCTTAGCCGCTCGTCCAATTTTCGTCGGGGGACCAGCACCGCCGCCCTCAGTTGCGACTTCGCTGCCGTTCGTCCACACCCTCGTTCGGTGAGCGAAATTTTTATAGATTCACTCTTAATTTTAAAAAAAAATTATGCTCTGAATTTAAAAGTTATGCTAATGATTTAAAAGTTATTCTCTGATTTGTAGGCTTTGGATTTAAATTTTTTATAGATTTGCATGTATATTTTTGTTAATAAATTTGTAGGAAATTTTGATGCCGTATATCTTTTCTTCGTTTCTTTCAATAGGAAAAAGTGGTGGTCGCAATGTTGGGTTTAGATTACATAGTCAACTTGATTTTTGGATGAAATACTCAATTTGATTTTTAAATTATAGATGAAAATGTCAATTTTTGTTACTTTTCTTTTAAGTGTGCTAATTCGTGTGATTTGAACACGAATAGATTAAAATCAAATTGGATTATACATGAGTATCGCCTTGAAACCAATGAAGATGGCACCCTTATGAGTCTCTATATTCTTTTTTTCATTCCAATTATTCTCTAAGTCAAATGCTTATACTAATTGAAGTTCAAAGATTGATTGTTTATTAGGGCATTGAATTTCTATGAGCTTTCTACGTTAATTCATTCATATCAAATATGGCACTGATAATCAATTAGCAATATTTTTATTGGTAAAAGTAACAATTTGTTAGGACAAGGGAAAGGAGTTTCAACAAAAAGTTGGAAGATACACTTATGAATTATGTGTAACTGCTTATTTATTTATTTATTTTTAACTACTTGGCATTCGGCAGTCCCTATAAATCTATTAACAAAAAAATATACGCAAATCTATAAATTTTAAATCCAGAGTCTATAAATCAGAGTATAACTTTTAAATCAATAGCATAAATTTTTAAAAAAATCCAAAGTGAATCTATAAAAATTTTACTCACCGAACACGAGGTGTGGACGAACAGCGGCGACATGACGACTGAGGGCGGCGCCGATGGTCCCGCGACGAAAAGTTGACGAGTGGCAAAAGACTATGAATGGCAGCGACCTGCAGGGCCGAATGGCGGCGAGGAGCACAACAGCGGCAATGTGGTGGATTTGTATGGACCGAGAGGGAGTGGGGAGAGAGAGAGAGCAGATAAGTTTCCTAGGGTATCTTTTGTGCTTTTGGGTATGAAAATCTCAGCCGCTTGGATGAGAGTGAATCCAATGGCTCTCATAGTTGGTCCAATATTAGAGCAACCCTACCAAACTCTTCAAATAAGTAATTTTAGGTATTTTAGCTAGTAAGGTCTTACAAGTAAAGTTTCAACAAACTCAACAAAGAAGAGCTATTTTAATTTTATGAATAGTACCTAGCTATTTTTACCTAGCTACTATTCACCATGTATCATATTTTTTTATTATTTTCTCTCTCTTCCATCTCTCTCAACAAATTTTGAGAGAATGATTTTAATGAAAAAGAAAAAGAAAATAAATATAAAAAAATATTTTAATAGTTGATTGATAAAATAGATGAGATTGTTGGAGTATTGAAAAGAAAAAGGACTAGCTAAACAAAAAATATGAACTAGTCATGGGTTAATTTGGCTATTTCTTGTTGGACATGCTCTTAGTTCACTTACTATTGATTTATGGGGTCAATCTCTATATATACACATACACTGTTTCTTTTTAATAAGAGATTTCTTATTTTGTTACGACACGAATTTTTTATTTTCTGATCAAATCTTGATGATTCGAACCGTTCAATATGTTTGAAACATGTTTTTAAGGGTATTTTCAAGAAATTAGCTCAAAATAATATCGAGAGGGACTCCATAGACAATGGTAAGCTAACCGATATTGGACTAACCGTGAGAGTCTTTGGATTCACTATCATTCAAGGGTCACCGCTATTCACAGCCCTTAGTCGCTCGTCCAATTTCCGTCGGGGGACCATCGTCGCCGCCCTCAGTTGCCACATCGCCGCCATTCATCTACACTTTTTAGAGATTCACTCTAAATTTTTAAAAAAATTTATGCTCTGAATTTAAAAGTTATGCTATTGATTTAAAAGTTATGCTCTGATTAATTTGTAGGCTTTGGATTTAATTTTTTTTATAAATTTGCATATATATTTTTGTTAATAAATTTGTAGGGAATTTGGATCCTGTATATCTTTTCTTCGTTTCTTTCTATACGAAAAAATGGCGATTGCAATGTTGGGTTTAGATTACATAGCCAGCTTGATTTTTGGATGAAATCCCCAACTTTATTTTTAAATTATGGATAAAAATGCCAATTTTTGTTGGTTTTCTTTTAAGTGTGCTAATTCGTGTGATTTGAACACGAATGGATTAAAATCAGATTGGATTATGCGTGAGTATCGCCTTGAAACCGATGAAGATAACACCCCTCATGAGTCTCCATATTCTTTTTTTCATTCCAATTATTCTCTAATTCAAATGCTTATACTAATTGGAGTTCTAAGACTGATTGTTTATTAGGGTATTGAATTTAAATGAACTTTCTATGTTAATTCATTCATATCAAATATGACACTGATAATAAATTAGCAATTTTTTTTATTGACAAAAGTAACAATTTGTTAGGATACGAGAAAGGGGTTTCAACCAAAAGTTAAAAGATATACTTATGGATTGTGCGTAACTGCTTATTGATTTCTTTTTTTTTAACTGTTTGGCATTCGACAGTCCCTATAAATCTATTTACAAAAAAATATATACAAATCTATAACTTTTAAATTCATAGCCTATAAATCAAAGCATAACTTTTAAATCTAGAGCATAATTTTTTTTAAAAATCCAAAGTGAATCGATACAAATTTCACTCATCGAAAGCAGGGTGTGGATGAACGGCGGTGATGTGGCGACTGAGGGCGGTAGCGATGGTCCCTCGACGGAAAGTGGAGGAGCGACGACCTGCAGGGTTGCACGGCGGCGACAACGTGGTGGATCTGTATAGACCGAGGAAGCAAATTTGTTTCCTAGGATTTTTTTTGTGCTTTTGGGTATTAAAATCTCAGCCCTTGGATGAGAGTGAATCGAAGGGCTTTCATGGTTGGTCTAATATTGGTTCACTTACTATTGGTCTATGAGGCCAATCCTTATATATATATACACACACACTGTTCCCTTCTAATAAGGGATCCTTTATTTTGGTACGAAGCAGATATCTTATTTCTTAATCAAATTTTGATGATCCGAACTGTTCAATGTGTTTAAAACATGTTTTTAAGGGTATTTTCAAAAAATCGGCTCAAAACAATATCGAGAATGACTTGATTTAAATAATTTTTGATAAATGCTGACAGTAACAATTTTATAAAAAAATTGAATGGAGCAATTAAAAATGTCTTAAAATAGATTAGATGGACAGTCTGATGGTTTTCGAACCACGCTGAAAGATGGACAGATTGCCTAACAGTTTGCCAAGCCAACCTATAAGTCATATAGATTATGCACAGTCCCTCAGACATCTCTATAAGATGGATAGACTATACACAATCTTTGAGCCATTTTTACAAGTCGAATAGACTATAGACAGTCTCAGAGCCATTTCTACAAGCCAGATAAACTCGTAATAGTCTTCGAGTCATTTCTACACACCAAATAGACTATACACTTCCCTAAGCCGTCTCTACAAACTGGATAGACTTTATACAGTCTTTAAGCGAACTTTACAGGTTAGATAGACTATACGTAGTATTCGAGCAGTCTCTACAAGCCGAATAGACAATACATAGTCTTCGAGCTGTTTTTACATGCTGGATAGACTATACACAGTCGCCAAGTTGTTTCTACAGGTCAAATAAACTATACACATCTTCCAGTCGTCTCTACAGGTTAGATAGACTATACATGTCTCTGAGTCGTTTCAACAGATCAAATAGACTTCTAATAGTCTTTGAGCCATTTCTATAGATCAGGTAGACTTTTTGATTGTCCCCAAGCCATTTCTATAGGTTGAATATGCTCTAGTCGTTAAGCCATTTCTGTCGAGCCATCCAGATGATGGTAAGACTACTTGATAACTCAACTAAGTCATTCGAAAGCCAAAAAGATCACTTAAAATACTATGAAATGCGTTCACTGTCTGACTAAGGAAACAATTATATAATAAAGTGATACATGAAACTATAACAAATATTGTATGCCACAAATCCAATAGCAAATGGTCGATCACACTAGCGAGATGCAAATGCACTTAATTTCCTTTGCTTGGCCAATTTGCGTATGTCAGCCTCGAAAATAAGGGCTTCTGATGAGTATAATTATATGCATAAATCAAGGAGATGATGTGTTGATGGAGCTAGGAAAAAATATCTCCTCCCCATTACAAAGTGAATCCCTAAAATTTATCCATCATAGACTCTATAAAAACATCACATTACCCTCTTCAAGGTACGCGCTATCTCTCCTTCTATAAAGACACAGTGCCCATACATCCTAACTAACTTGATCATCGGAGGCTTCATGGCCGGGAACAACCCTGGTCTTTATAGTTGTTTTGTAGATATCCTTAAAGAGCTATCAGATCAGTCATATAGATTTTGGCATCATCAGAGTCTCTAAGCGGTGTTTACATGTCAGATAGACTATACACAATCTTCGAGTCGTCTCTACAAGCCGAATAGACTACACATAGTCTATGAGCATTCTCTTTAGGCCGGATAGACTACACATAGTTTCCAAGCTATTTTTGCAAGTTAAATAGACTATATACAGTCTCTAAGCCATTTCTACGAGTAACACAGACTCTTAATAGTTTCTGAGTCTATTTTATAAGCTGATAGACTATACACAATCTTTGAGTCATCTCTCCAAGCCAAATAGACTATACATAGTCTTTGAGTAATCTTTACAATTTAGATAGATTATACACAATGTTTGAGCCATCTCTTCAGGTTAGATAGACTACACACAGTTTGTGAGCAATCTCTATCTGAGCCATTTTTACAAGTTGGATAGACTATATATATTTTCTGAGCTATTTTTACAAGTTGGATAGACTATACACAGTCTCCGAACTATTTCTACAGGGCAAAATAAATTTCTAACAATCTTTGAGCCATTTTTACAGGTTGAATGCGTTCTAGTCTAAAAGCCTTTTCTACCAAGTCATCTTAATTCCAAATAGATTATTTAAAGGCCACTACAAAATT
>JABCMJ010001407.1:0-24613 GCA_014822125.1 Arbutus unedo
TTCCAACTGCATAGCACATGCCCAAACAACATAATTGAGAAAAATTAATGGATAGGTATAGATCATTACCGCGTAACGCTAGGGTGTTACCATTTACATTCCTATGAAAAAGGACATATTTACCAAAAGCACAGGTCTCTACAAAGTCGCAGGGACTAAATAGTAATGCCATAAGCTCAGCTTCATTGGTTCATCAAGGAAAAATATACACACGCACAGTGAAGCAGAATATCCGAAAGTTCATTCAAAATTCAGACTCGCCCTTAATGATTGATATATTTTTCAGTCTAATCTACAGCTTTAGGGGTAAATCCTGTGCAGTTTTAACAGAGAGAGAGAAGAGAACAAACATGCCGCAGTGTAAAAATTTGCATTAAGCTTTTCTTTTTCTCTACAATGTCTGAAATCCGAGTAGCAGAAGAACCCATGAAACAGTAAGTGTAGGTTCTTTCAAGTACTCACTCTAACCGGAGGAGAAATAAACGAAAATAAAAGCGGGGATCAAAATAAAGAGGGTTCCCTGCAGTTCTTCCAAGTATTTACTAGTACTAGTCCATATTTTTTTTAGGAAGGCATCTCTGTGTATTGTACCGTGTAATACCGGTCCACCTGTGTATGTAGCTATCTTCCATCTTCAGATCTTTGTGAATTCAACAGAATAGCCTCCTTTGCTGCAATACAAACCTCAACATTATCATGGCTTTTCCACAAAGGGGCTCGCGTCAGTGGACTGTCAACATGATTGTAACAAGAGGATGAAGGGAGAGATTTTTTTTCAGGACTGCATCTCTGTGTATTGTACCATGTAATACCAGTCCACACGTGTAGCTATCTTCCATCTTCAGATCTTTCGCGAATTCAACAGAATAGCCTCCGTTGCTGCAATACAAACCTCAATATTATCATGGCTTTTCCACAGAGACGCTCAGGTCAGTGGAGTGTCAATGCCAGTGTAACAAAAGGATGAAGGGAGAGAGACATTCGGAGCCTCCGAAGCATTCTAAGACACATTATCTCCATTACATAACTTTTGGTTTCCCTTGTTAAGGCTTTTTTACAAAGACTCGAGCGTACATGAAATTTAAAATTTTAGCAAATGGATGAGGAAAACGGAAGCACATCTTGTTTCTCAATACATAAAGATTCAAAGGCATTACTTTTTACTCTCTCTCTCTCTCTCTCTCTCTCTCTCATATCAAACTTTGAACAGAGAATAGAAAACAAGGGTTTAGTTATGAGCAAATGAATCCATCAGCCTAACATGCGCATTCAATGGCATGTCTCTAAGGCTCTGACATGAATAAACACTACTCATAGAGATAACCCCAAGGGGTTTGTCTAGTGGCTAAGGAATAGAATTTAGGGATTTGCTCCGTCTTAAGGTCTCAAAAGTTCAAAATCAACTCTCATAAGGCCAGTTCATATAGGGCTCTGCTCTGACTTTAATTGAGAGCTTCTCTAATGGACTATGGAATTGGTCTCACAGAGATTAGTCAAGATGTGCTTAAACTGACGCGGACACTCTGAGTTATTGAAAAACACCACTCGTAGAGATTAAACTATTCTCAACCTAAAGTGAATCACATAAGTTATTCTATTTATGTAAATAAGTATATCCATATAAAGCAGGGATATTCTACAGAATGTCTACCTGACCTCAAGCCAAAACTACTTATGAATTCACCAAGACGTATTATGAACATGCAACTTACATGGCATTTTGACTCCTGCAAATTTTCCAGCAACTGAGCAATCTCAAGTTGCTTCACTACCGTAGCATGCAGTACCTGAGGGAAATAATTTCACAGGTTTAAGTTTAACTAAGCTCCAACATTATCAACATCTCAACCAGACGGGACTAACATACTCTTTTTGTTTTGTCGAGGTCGATCTCAACAGACTTGATCCGATCCAATGATTGGTGAAGCATTTGCTCCTTCTCCAAAGGAATTTCAGCAGGCTTGTTCTTAAGTTCTTCAAATAATTTCTCTAGTTGTTGGAGACGCTGTACACATGGAAGGATGCGGCTGTCTTCACTGTCAGCTTCAGCATTAGGTGGAGAGCTCTCCGTTGCATTTTCCATCAAATTAGATGGATAAACGTTGTTCTGCCTTCTCCAATATTCCAAAGGAACGCTACGAAGGAACGCCAGCATCTTGGCCATGAACGACAATAGTGCTCTTGGCACAAAACGGAAGCAAATTTTTTCAACATTTTCCAGCACTGTGTTATACCAATGGACTACTAGAGCACCTGGAATCACAATGAGTATCAGTATGTAAACCAATATCGGGAGGATGAAAAGAAAAAGAAAAAAGAAATTAGAATCTCCTTGAACAATTCATCGTAAACCATAAATTTTGCAATTTAGTACTCGTCTAGAAGCCAAGAAAGGTAAATTTGCTTATTTTTTCATGGAAGAAAAAAAATTAAAAAGGCACTTTTCATCTCCTACGAATTCACTGGGCAATCAAGTCACAACCTTTATCATTACCAAAACATTTAAGAACTCAGCACTGCTGAAGCTGAAAATACAATTCATAGTCAAATGTTGCTTTCTTCTCAGCTGACAACCACTTCACACCATAGTCACTAAGTCAAAACCACTATTACCACCTCTAAAAATCTTAAAGCATTATTTTTAAGAGCAGCTAATTCTATTATTATTTCCTTTTCATCCTCTGAAGATTCTTCTTTATTAAATATTCAGCAGAAAGCAGAAAAAACTTACCAAAAAAACAAAGAAAGCTGAAGTACTTTTTGTTCTTAAAAATAATTGAACAAAAGCACAACAAAATCAAGCCTTCCAACTTCTACTTGATGTTCATATTACAACAGCTCCAAAATTCCAAGACAGATATGATGCAGAAAAATATGGTTGAGACTAACCTTCTGAGGTGTGCATCGCCCCACTAGACGAATTTCCCCTATCATTGGATCTAAGTGATTCATCAAAACAATGTCCCATTCCTTGATCAATGTCAGTAGCTTTATCAACCTCGCTAAAATCTTCACGGCAACTGTAGTATGCACTCGGATCTGATGCCCTCCCCTGCAGAAATCACAATTCACGTTATAAGAATGTGCATGCGAATGTGCAAGCATACACACTGAGGATAACACGTGACTACTTGATCATATTTCCTCACAACACAACCTGGTTCCCATTCATTTCTCATATTAGAATTCAGAACATCATGGGTTGATTGAATATGAAAGGTTCCATAACTCACTTCTTCATGTACTGGTGCCAGACGTGGAAATCTAGAGCTACTTTGTCCGGTTGGAGAGCATGAATCGTCGACATCTGACCCTGATTCTGCTGTTGACGTATCACTACTTCTCCCCTGGTAAATGATAAATCATGTGACAATGGAACATTACATGAAAAGATAATGAACAGCGGCATATGAAAACACAAACTTGCCTTGAAGGGGCGCATCTGAATAAAAGGGCTAATTTTCTGTTGGTCAGTTGACACATTGGTGATTTCCCTCACGAATGTACCTTCAGCATTATACACAAGCTACAGATGGAACAAAGAAATTCCGTTCAGAATCGCCTTCATCAATATTCACAGTAAAATACAATACGATCTAACATAGTTTGTCTAGAAACAAAAGACACTAAAGCTGGAAGAAGGCTACCTTCATTATCGCGGGATCATTCCATGGGCCCATGTTAGACCGAAGGCATCCTCCCTCAGCAGTACATGTGCATGAACCACCCAAGAAGTCGGGCAATTGACTGAAAGAATATTGTTGGGGTGAAAAACAAAGGTCAAGGAGCCAGATGCTCAAATCGATGAAATAAAATAGGGCCTAATCAGGAGAAAACAAACCTTGAATCAACGGCTTCAAGTAATTTGGGTAAGGATTTAGGATCCAAAACCTTAAAATTCAGAAAATTATTTGGTAGTCAGTTAACATTGGTGGGGATGAAGAAAACAGGTACAGAAGCCTGTATAAGAAGCCCTTACCTGTATTTTTGCAATTGTCTTTGGATCAAGGAATTTCTGTGCAGCAGGCCAAAGCATCTTCTTGAAGCCAGGACCAGCATTGACTATGAACATTCGATGCAGTGTCTACAGATAAAACAAGAGGACAAAACAAATAGATATGAACAAATTAAGGCAATGGTACCAAACAAGAGGCTATACATAGCCCTGGACCCCTGGTATGCAAGAGCTACAAAAACCAAGTTTCCCATACCAAAACAAATGCATACGAAAAGTAAGGCGAATAAAACATTAAAAGGAACATCATCTCTGGAAAATAAGGTACCTCAGGGTAGTAATTGTTGTCAATATTTGACATGGCTGACAGGAGACTTGCAGCTGTCTTTGTGAAATTCTTGATGCCCTGCGCATCACAATGACATCATTTATGATAAGTTGTTGACCACTCATCGAAAAGATTAAGTTGTTAGAGAAAGGGAAACTTTACTATCCATATCCTTAACATTTTACTTTGCAAAATTCTGCACAAATGCAGCAGTAATAACGACCCACCTGGGTATATTACAATAAACAATTCATAAACGATAGAATCCATCAATCATGTAATCCACTACACTAAAATTTATATTGGTTAACAAACCATGACGTCTAAAAGCCAGAACTCAATATCACTATCAAGAGACTTGGATAAATAAGCTACAAATCATGAAAAACGTACTATAAAGGAAACATTCAATTTCTTTATTTTCATTTTTAGAAAAATTTTAATGGGGTGAATTTTTATGTTTTTCCTTTTCTTTAAAATAAAATGAGGGTCCTCCTTTTAAAAAAAAATGAGGGAGTGGCACATGGCCTACTCCCTTAAAGTATATAGAACGATTTCCTTGGCTAGTCTAAAATTCTAATTTTACATGAGCAACACTAAAATTTTAGGTGTTAAGGAATGCAATCGCACGTTGCTTGGGTATGCAATAGGTGATCAAGTAATATAATGTTGAGATATCTCCACCTAATAGCTTAAGCTTTTAGGTCGGATTCAAAGTTTCTACATGGCATCAAAACACAGACCTTTCCATCCCAAATTTTGAAAATAAGAAAAAAAATTCACACCCCACAATGACAAACCCAATTAAAAGGCTGCATGATTATAAACCCTAAGAAGAGCTACACGTGACATAACTCAAAAAGCCGTTGCACGTGAGGAGAATGTTAAGATATACAATCGCACATTACAACATAATGTTAGACCAAGCTAATAGCTTAAGCTTTTGGATTGGATTCAAAGTTTTCACCTTATGCTAGAAAAATTAATTACACTTCTTTTGCAGCCTATTAAATAGACAATTTATAAGCATTTTATATAAATAGTTTGAATTTTCAATATGAAATCCAGAAAAGAAAATGAATCAAAATTCTTTTAATTTCTGAGCATTTTATTTAAATAGTTTGAATTTTCAGTATGAAGGCAGAAAATAAAATGAATCAAAATTCTTTTAATTTCTGAGCAACTTAAATGTTTTATATGTCAAGTAGCTTACAGGCATATATAAATGTTTCATTAGATTATATAATAAAACAAATGGATCTTTATGTTCTCGAAATGGGTGTCAGATCGAATCCATAAAAAATTTGACAAAGTGAAGAATAATACAGTAAGAAAAGTTTCACTAGCTGAAAAATAACATGTAAACGTATGACTGTAAAAGGAATAGTGGAAAAGCAGAAAAGAGTTGGATCGTATCAAAATTACAAAAGGTTCCGTGACCTGCTGAAAAAATCCATCTAAATGTTTCTGTTTCTCTATGAAGCCGAGAAAATCGCATCGGAAGACGGGGAAAACACCTGTTTTTATAGTAATATATCGTAGCCAGTTAGAATCAACCTACCAGGCCTTGTACATCCAAAATTGTTGTTGTTGAATAGATGCGTCTCTTTGCTGCAATCGAACATGCAGGAAATTTCTCATGCAGAGCCCTCTCGAACTCTTGGACGTGGTATTTTAGGTAGCGATCAATCGTGGTGATGCGCATGAGCTTACTTGGGTGAGCTTTCCCAAGCCTCTCAATGTAAACAGGCCTTCCTTCCCTATCAACTCCATGGTAACCTTGAGGGTAGTATTGCAAAACTTCCTCCAGCTCTTCAAATTCGAAGTCCTGAGTATTCATAGGTTAACTTCAATATAGAATTCACGTGTTCCTTGCATCATATGCTTAAAAAAATACGTATACCTTGGCATCATAGAGTCAAGCATTTAACTACAAAACCAATGGCATCAGCAGAAAGTGAGAATGGCAATATCATCTGTATTCCCAGGGACATTTAAGCTTTCAATTGGAAAAGATTTTCTTTTGAAAATTATGGAGTTCATTAGCTATGTAAGGTTCATACCTCCAGTATGGTGTCTGTTCCGTACTCCTTCCTCCAATGAAGCATTTCTTCCCACATCTGGATTGTCTTTTCAATGTTAAACGCCCTAGCTTTCAAGAATCTACATAACATACATGCATATAAGTTTACTTGAGCCCAGTGTTTATCTGAAACAAAACCTTTAGACAGAGTAACCTAGCTGAAATCCATATATAACCCACAAATTGACCTCATCCAAAACAAATAGTATAAAAACCATACTAGAAGGGTGCCACTCGCACGGCCAAGGGACGCATGAGCAACATCCAGCAAGGTGTCTAGGGACAATAACCGCAGATGAAGAACAAGCATACATAATATTGGCGTGTATGGCATGAGTGGCATAGGGAATGACAGACCAGCTGGAAACCACGAGCCCCTCTGGCTTTCTAGATCTTATGGAATTAAAAACAATCGCTACCACACTTTTTTGTGCATACCCAAAGAGATGATGTAACGTGAACCAATTTTAAATGGGATATTACAAGACAATGTCTGTTTCCATTTACAGGAGTCGGCCAAAACCTGGTCAAGTGTTTGACTAAATGAGCTAAACAAGGCAACATAGCTAGTCAAACCAGCAAAAAATTCTTTGCCAATCGTAAACTTTTGATGGGTTTTTCTGATTTCAAAATACAAAATATCACAACTATTCCCTAAGCAACTATTTTTCTCGGTTTTACATGGGTTAGCCAAATGTCATTCAAGTATTTGACTGAAACAACCTTAAAACAAAGAAATTTGTTCAGGACAATATACATTTTCGTTGTAAACTTGCAATGATTATAAGGATCAACCCACCTCAATAATGTGTGATAGTCATCATGCTTAGGTGGTAACATATCCCTTTCATGGAGTTTTTGACGCAACTCCAGGACAGCACTCTCCTCTTTTGCATCACGTATGTCCTCTATGGAAATTGGAGGAACCCTGTAGTCAATTTTTCTTTTTCCTCTTTTCTTGAGTGAATGAGTGAACTTATTTGAGGCATTTAATGCCTTCTTTTTAAGCACCCCAATCTTAGATCGCCGTCGCTCGTCCTCAGAGATCTCAAAATCTGATCTTCTTTCTCGTAATTCATCATGAGCCCCTAATTCGTCGAGACCTACAATATGACAAACACCAGTTAGCATACTTCCACATAAGACAATAGAATTAGCAACTCAATTATGGAACGCAAGTCAGAGGAGCTAAACACTTGCACATACCAGACATTTTGGTCAGGTGCAACAAGAGGAGTCTATGCCCTTAGCTTCAGAAGATGGAACAATTCTCCCAGTATACTCATCAAACATTGATGGCCATCTGTACAATGGAACAACTGGAAGAGTGACTAAACATCCAGATATAACCTGTGTAGTGCTGGATAAGGTTTAAACCAAAACAAACTCGAAGGAAAAGGCAAAGAGGAGAATACATCTTTATGGGTGTTCGTTAAATAAGACAGTTGCTCGGTTCTTAACTGAGATCTCCATGTTAAAAAATATTAGAGCTTTCCTAATCAATGTAAAAGAACAGTAATTACCTTGGTCCTTCCCCTGCAATTTCCCTAAATAATTTACACAAGTATGCAGAGAAAGTTCAAACTTTCACCAAGCAAGATTTCTAATTACATCCTTTCAGTTTTTCTTTTCCCTTCCATAACTCAGGAACCTCTACCCCAAAAAGACCAACTCCAATTTGCAAAATCTTCAAAACCAACAGATCTGAAGCTGCTGTTTGCAACAGATGGTTAACAACTAGGAAAAAAACACAAAACTCTTCAGTTTAATTGATAGAAAGAAAACACGAGCAAAACGAATAGTATTGTTTTTATTTCCATTCATTCAAATTTTCTCGTTGTTTGTATTAAATAGCTATGATCAGATCAAACGGAACAAAAAATAGGGATCTGAAGTCATTGAAACCAAACAACCTAGCTGCAGATAACTCAAAACTCAGGTGAAATCTACGTAGACAGGATTAACTCACAAAGCTCTGCAAATATTTCCACAACCAACGCTTCGTTTTGCACAATACCGACTCCAATTCATACCAAAAAAAACAATGCCAGTTACCAATCCCTTCAGATCTCACCTTTATTTTTTCACAAAAAAGAACTTCACACGTTAACCGTAACCATTTACACACAATCTCCTATACGTATACCGACAAATCCAATTTAATCAAAACAATCAGGAATAAGAAAAAACAAACAATCTGCTAACCCTAGCAATAGAGCTCGATCGTCAGAGACTCAGAGCTGTTCCATTGATTAAATCAGCAAGGCTGGCAAACCGAACGGATCACGGAACATAAACAAAGACGAACAAGATCGAATTCCTTCGAGAAAACACAAATATCTCCGGAAAATTGTCGGTGAAGCTGGTAAATGGTGGAGGTGGAAGGTGAAGAAGATCTGATGCGCTCTCTCTCTCTCTCTCTCTCTCTATATATATATATATATATATATCTATATACCCATCTTTGTTTTCCGCTTTCTCTGTCTCACACTCCAACAAAATTCTGAAGGTTCCAGCGCACCTATTTTTTTTGCCCTTTGCTTATTTGTCACCGCGGTTCTCCATGTTTCGTGTTACGTGTCAACCCCTCTTTATTGGGTTCCTTATAATATAATACAGGCCAAATTACACCGACAATCCTGAGGTTTTTGACAAATAGATTGACCTCTCTGAGGTTTCAATAATTACCCTGGAAAGTTTCAACTGATTTCAAAAATTTACTATGAGTTTCCTTACGTTTTAAACTATTATGCAGTTATATCTCATATCGTTAAAATCAGTCAAATTTTATTAGTTAAACTATTAACACTTCAAGTTCGACAAAATTGGAGATTTTTCTTGGGAGGTATCAGGAAAGAATTGAATGTAATAACATCAATTCACACGGAAGAAAAATATTTACTCTGGTATAGATAGCAAGCAGGTCTATATTTCTTGGTTTTACTAGAACTATTTACAAGCATTCTTTATATCTATTATTATCAAAAAGTAATCAAGTTATTAATGCTTGGACGAAATCAAAATATAACACCTTACGCCCTAAATTATAGAGATCTTCTTTAGGATCAAACAATTTCATCAAATTGAGTATGATTGTATGTGTGATAGTATACCAGAAATATCAATGAACTCAATTATTTCAATTGCTTACGATATCATTTTTTAGCTTCTAGTGTCTATTTTTTAGTTTAAGATCACTCTTACTAACTGAAATCAAAGAATCGATAGATCCGTTCTCTCATCATGCTTGAAATAGCTTACGTTGAATTTTAAATTTTCTAAAATCAAAATTTAGGCAATTTTTTTGAGATCGGTCCAAGGTTTGATGTTAGAAAAATCCAAAAAAAATTAACATAAATTATTTATGACATGATATAAATTATGTTATAGTTTTTTTTGTCATAAAAAAACTCAAACTTGAAATTTCAATATATTAACAAACGATAATTGACTAATTTTAACGGTTGGGAAGGTAATTGAGTAATGGGGAGATTTTATCATGAATACATTGACTCTATTTAACTTATTATTATATTAATTTTTTTACTACTTTATTCTAACGTGTAGTCAAGAGGAAAAGCTTTTAAAAGGGCATGTTGAATCATGTATCTATTTATATGATAGATAGATCGATTTGTAAATTCACACATGATATTTTTCTATCGACAGGGACGTATCCACTCATATGACTGTATTCTATTCGAGGGAATAAAATAAAAATAATCTTTTGGAGGTCAAATTAATTCCTGAAATCTCCAGGGACAAATACAGACGTATCCACCCATATGACTATATTCTATTTGGGGAATAAAATAAAAATAGTCTTTCGGAGGTCACAGTAATTTCTAAAATCTCAAGGGATTATTGTGTTTATTAGAAATCTCCGAGGAAGTAATTGCAATTTATCTTATTAATAACAATATAATAATATGAGTAGTGAAGTGAAAAAAAGAAGAAACATTTCACCAGCAGACTCTGATAAAAGTAACGGCCTGACAATATTTATCACTTTTTCTTTTTACCCTGTTTCAGGGGAATCTCTGATTTTCATTTTTAATCAAAAATTGTACAGGGAAAACTGTAAAAAAGTATGGGGGGGGGGAAGTTTGATGTGGGTCAACTAGAGAAAGATGGTGGTTGATGGAGTGAGATTAGTTTGGGTCGGTTCGGTTTGTATTTTGGGATACGTTGAAAGATATTGTTTAATGGGATGAGATTAGTTTGCGTTGGTTAGAAATCTAAGGATTCGCTGGATCGAATTAGTTTTTGTGGGTTGGAGTTTTAGGGTACGCTACAAGATGATATTTGATGGGGTGAGATTAGTTTACGTTGGTTAGAATCTTAGGGTAGGTTGGACCGAACCATTGCTAGGGTGAGATTAGTTTGGATCAGTTGAGGTTTTAGGGTACATTGGACAGAATTGGTCGGTTTGGAGTGTATATATTGAACACCGATCCTGATTGAATTATTCAGAGGACTAAAATTAATTCGAGGTGGTTTGATTTGCTCGGAGATTTCGATTTTGATTGGTCGCTTGTTTTTAAAAAAAAAATCGGTTGCATGCAAGGAGAAAAAGAATACAACAAATTATACTGCATATAGATGCATCAATCCATTCTATATAACGGGCAATAGGCACAACGCTTTTATATATTGAGCAATAAAATGAGATTGATCAAAGACCATTAAACTAATACTTATTGAGTCTAATTCTGTTTGAATTTTATAGGTGGGAGAAATTTTAGGCAACTGCGACTGAATCAAAATCACAATTTTTTTTCAAAAAACGAGACTGACCAAACCCATGCTTAGGCTGACCAAATCCCGAATTTGTGATCAATTTTTTCTATCAGTAAGATTTCGTCGGTATTATTTTTCATCTAGACTCAATTATTTTTAAAATTTTGTATTTTAATTTTTAAATTGAAGAATTTAAAAACAATTTGTAAAAATGTTTCGAACAATGCACAAAATAGAATTTGCATAAGTGTAATGTGTGAATTTGTGTATTAAAAATTAAAAAACTTCTACATATGTGATTTTGAGATCATACATTCTTCAATTTATTTCTAGTCTATAATCTTTTTCAAAAAATAAAAAATGCGAATTTCAAACACCCGCTAAATTAAAACTGGTCGAGACACCAATCGTATCTATCTAATTCGAATATAAATGTATTTGGAATCATTCAATACTTATAAATTTTAAACTACAAACATTTTGCATCCGAGGAAATGTAAATATAAAATACATCTTTGCCTAAATCTTTGTCGGATATCAATTGGTTGGTTATCAAGAATGGATAGGTTTTTGACAGGTAGAGGTTGTAGGTTAACTGCTCATGATTGACTAATCAACACTAGCAATTTATTTATAGTTTGTACACTGCAAAGGTCAACGTACTTAGATCCTGCTACATTAACTATGATCTTAATTAGGGCTGTTAATCTTAATTATCCTCGTACCCGTTGGCCCAAAGTTTGACAGTGACATTAAATGGATGTACTTGGGAGAAGTCGGGTCAACTTCAGGTTTCGGGTGATGATGGGAATAGAATCATCAACTGAGTAAAAAGGTTTTTTTGTCATGTGTGATTTTTTCAGCCTTTTTTTATTATAGTCTTTTCTGTTATATATTGCCTTTTCGATTTTTTTTGAGTGTTCGCCCTTGAAATGTCTTGTGAGGAAGAGGGGCTTGAGAACCTACAAATTACTCACAGAGACCTCAACGCACGCTCTACTTGGTTTGAGAGAGCCATATATGCATCAGAAGACTAACGAAGAATCATCAAATGAGTGACACAATCTTGATAGAAGTATGTTATTAGGAGAATGAACACATAAATTGAAAGTCGATCTCACACTCTTATCCATAGATAAGGATAGTAAGACTCCAGCATAGTCACATTACTAGGGTTATATTCATATCCATTAGCAAGAAATAGACCCCAATGAGACTTTACGACTGAACTGTATATAAGCACATCTAAATTCATCCAAGAAAGATAGGATGCTTGTAAGTAGCACGCCATACAGAAGAGCTAAGGCAGGCCTCATCTTACTAATAATGATGAAGGATGGAAGAAAAACTTTTTGTTTTGGTAGAACCTTAATTACCAAACAAAACCAACTCCTTAGTTGCTCGCTAGCCAACCATGGCTATCCTTTAGTTTAGTTAGTGTGGGATCACTTCACCGTTTTAGTAAGTATATATTTCTGTAACCGTCATTTACTTTGAACCATAATAAGATAACCGTAAATTGACTATCAAAGAATCTCGACTCTTACCAATTAGCAAAGCGGTCTTTGGTTACAGCGTAAAGGGTGTCAAGCAAGTGTAGCAAAACTTTACCCAAACTCAGCCTTGGTAGTTTTTAGGTTTGACTTATTCAAGTGGGACAAGAAAAATGTACAAGGAACCAGAAGCCTATCCCTTTTATAGAAGCATCATAGAAAGGTATTTGGGTTGTGTTTCATTGGGGATGAGTCATCAGCCAAAGTAAGATCTATAAAAATAGGATGAAAAGCTAGCCGTTGGATTTGGAAAAAATGTAGATGATATTGAGAGATACCCATTAGGTAAAAAGCAAAATCAAAGTATGGTTATGTGGTCTAGACTACACCTAGAAAAAGCTTGTCAAAAGTTGTCTAACTAGTCAACAAGATCCCATAGGTTTCACTTTTTAAAGTATGAGATTTTACTCTTCCTGTAAAGTAATTCTTGGAGTTAGTGCGATTCGGTTTGAATTTAAGCATAGTTTATTCGTCTATTGTTAGGTTTGTGAATGGTGATAAGCGATGACGTTGTTATGCCCTGCTATGGTTGGCTCCCAAATTATGCAAAAGAATCAAAGTCGGGGGTTCTCGTTCATTATTCTTGTCGTGTTGTATTAGACGAGTTGTCTTAACTGTAGATTATAATAAGAAGTGAATGTAAGTTAGAGAAGGGGGTCATGAACAAAACTTTAAAACGGAGAGTGATAGTAAGGAAAAGTCCCTTATTGGTCATCCTATCTCGGTGCATGGTCAAGGTCCCATATACGTGTCTGCATATTTTAAGAGTAATATGATCATTGGTCAAATGACGTATATGTCTGGTTGCATGCGATGATACAACAAACCACGTGAAGGAGCCAAAATGAAATTTTAGTTAGCATAGAAAAAGGACCTCACCTCAAGCATAGAACGCATGAAACGACTATGAGAGAGGATCTACAAATTAGTCTAACATGTGCAGATGATTCAGAATACCCCGCATTACCATATTAAAAAAAATACCAAAGAATCATTAGATTTTGACCTAATATTTAATAGTATAATGCATAGAGAATCATTTACACTATTAACTACATGTTCAACCAAGCGCAAAGCTAGAATTTATTCCCTATCCACTATCTCTTCTTTGGTTTTCAATCTCCACGATGACAAGTATTTGCCTGTAAACTAACACTCTGGAGACTACGAATCCCTACTGTACAACCTTACTTAGGTCGGAAGCCATCCCCCAAGCAAAATAAGTCTTGTCATTAACTCAAATGGGCCGATTGGATGAAAGATTATTTTCAGGGGATAAGTTATTGAAGGGATCAAATAAGAAGGATATTATTTGTAGAGAATTATGCCACATTGATGTGATGTTTATAAACGAGAGATAAAAAAGTATATAGTTTTGATAAAATATTAAAAAGGGAGATAAAATAGTGTTTGATTTGGACAGAGGATTAAATAGGGGGATAAGGTTATTTTGTAGTTATAATAATGGAGAGGGGGTATTCTTCTTGGATAATACCGGTGGATAATTTTTGGGCCGGGGAGGGTGCCCAAAAATAATATCCAGGGGTGAAAAATTATCCTTCTGTATTTTTATGCTCCCAAACCATGCTAAGCATGTCACGTCATTCCTTTTACCCCCTCCAAAAATTATACCCCTTCCTTTTTTCCCATCCAAACGGGCCCAAAAGGATAAAAAACACATAAACTATAAAAAGGACTTCTTACAAGTACCAAAAACAATATCTTTTACACTTGATATACTAGACAGTTTTAAAATACATTTGACTTCTTAACGTATATTTGTAATCCTTCCCACTGACAGAAGTGGCCACCAAATATATCATCGTACAATTTATGAAATTAAATTTTGTTGAACAAGTAGGACAAAAGTAATTGTAGTTCATGAGCAACAAGTTTCCTTTGTGATGGAAAACTTACCTACTCTCACACAGACCATAACTAATCATTCAATGCAATGGGCACAAAAGGACCACATTGGAACACACGTGATGGAAGTAATACCAACACAAAATACATAAATCATATGCACTTAGATACATGAGTTGAGGACCACTACATACATGTATAGTTACTGTCATATGTTTTTTTTTTTTTATAATTTAGAGTATTCAGGTTAATTATTCGTAATTTGATAAATTTTTGGAGATCAATTCTATGATTTATTAGCGGGAGCTCAATTAAAATAAGAGTAAAATCTTTAGCTTTCAAAGTTAAGAGTTTAAGAAGAAATAAATTCCTATATCTCAAGCCTTAATAATCAGGCTAAGTGCTTGGGTCGGAAATAATTTTTAAATTTGTAGACACTAGAATCAAATATTTATAATATGTATAATTTTAATTTTATGGAACAAAACATATCATTTGTGAGCAAGACATAATGGCTCCATTGAAATGTAGTTCTTATTGGGTTTTTTTTTTAAAGGTCAATTTTGATGCACATTTGGATTAGATTATGACGGAATAAGTCGGTCTATAGTTAATTGAAAAAAACGAAATTGACTCCGGTGTAAGGGCTGAATGACAAAGAGTTTGAAGGCATTTTCGTCATTTAGACCTCCGGAGCTAAACAAAATTTTAAATTAAATACAGTCAAAACACACCAAAAATAATTTAGTCCAAACGAACTTGACGAGATCAAGTCATACTTGAAACAACATATATAATTTAATACTCTAATAATAAACACCGGCCAAATAAACTCAATATATTGTGTACGTCTGACCTCCTCAGGTTCATTGTTAGGAATTTGGGAGAGTTATATAGGTTACTTTTTTTCAATACACGTGTAATGCAGACAAAATGATGTAATATTATGCAATTTGTTCTCGAAATTATATCGTTTTTAATTTATAACTCGGATTGTTATCAAATGCATGAAATCAAAATGATATAGTTTCAAAGACAAAACAGATAAAATTACGTTATTTTATCCGCTCACTACAAAAAAATGCACTACAACCTCTTTGAATCTCATTGTTAGGGACATAGGAATCTTGCAAGCCGCAATAAATACTATCTGAATAATTGAATAGTATTCGAATAATATTTTATGCGTCACGTTTACGGAGAACGCACCAAACTCTCCCCCATTGTTAATGTAGTTTGAATTGGGGGGTGGGAGAATGAAAGGTGTTGTCCCCGATAGGACAAAAGAGTTAAATGCGGGAAAGGAATTCTGAAGAAGGCAAAGGCGACCTTACGGTTAGAGAAAGGGAAGCGTCGATAGATTAGTCGCTTTCCGATGGAATCACACATGGCGTCATCGGAGCCCCCCCTACAGACTCTCTCTCTACTCTCTCTCTCTGTAGATTTCTCTCTCTCAATGCTTCTAGGTATGGGGGGAGACTGACAATGACGGAGACGAATCTTGTCGTATGGAGTGTCTGCAAGTGAAACCTTTCACATACGCTCTCTCTCTCTCTCTCTCTATCTCTCTCTCTGGATTCACCCACATGCTCACTACTCCCAAGGGCTATAGATAATATGTCCGAATGTCATTTCATAGATCCGTATAAGATCATGTCTACTATTTTTAGCTGTATTTTTAGTTGAGTATTTTTCATCTAAAACTTTGTTAAATTTATTTAAATTATGATAATGTCATTTTTTTATCTTAATTCATGACCGCTAGTAAATTTCGCATGTATCGCATATGTCCGTATGTGTCGTGTAAAGTTTACATACATTAAACGATTCGGAAAATGAGAAGGAAAAAAAAAAGAAAATTTCTTATGGGAATGAGAAAGGTCTGCAAGTCAAAATAGCAAAAAAGCTTTCTTTTCTTATTTTTTTTAGTCTTGGTGAGAGATTATTATTTATTTTTTTTACAAGATAACTTTTAAAGAGAAAGTTTATGCATATATTCTGATGCAACTGTGTCTGAACCCATCGAATGCACGTGAAACTTTCATTATTTTCTGAACTCTGCATGTATCTGATAATTTTGAACACAATTATTTTGAAATTCTGCACGAATGGTTATTGTGCATAGCATTACTTATTTTTTACATCTATGCTAATATAATAGGAGAAAAACCGGTGAAAGTTGAATTTGAGTTGATAGATAAAAACTCCAAGAAATAAGGTCGACCACAAGAATTTTGCATACACATTTCGGGATTGTTTGTTATAGATCATTGAAGGGATCCAACATATCATCCTAAATATCGTTACTCGAGTTTGTCATATTCAAGCTTTACTTATTTTCTTGCACCTCGGATCTAGGAACTATTTTATCTCTTTAAAAGAGAATAAAACTATCATATATCCCTTGTCATCCACATGCTATTCCTTTTTATATATCTCTTTTAAGTTATAAAAATATCATTATTAATTTATTATAAAAATATTATTAATAATTATAAAAATATTATCCATCTACTTATATATATATATATATATGATGTCATTCACAGTGAATAATTTATCAAATAATGGGAGGAGAGAGATGGACATTGATTAGACATTTTGTATGGATCCAAATTCTAAGAACAGAACTCCACGTGGTTTTGTCACCCAGGGAAAAGTCCAATTGGAATTTGGAAACAACCCCAGCATGAGTTTGACTGCATGCTAAAGACTAAGAGAGTGAGACCATATGGTTCTGGGTTGATGACCAAATAAAGACCAGGAATCTTTTGGCGCGCAAAATACTGCTCGAACAATTAGACGTTGACTGAATAATTTTTAAAATATTTTACGTGCCAAAATGACGTCATTTTGATGAGCAGCACAACGCACAACAACCTCCCCAATTCCAAAATAAATAAATATATATATATATAGGGAAAAACTAAAGAGACCAACACTTTTTTAAATCAATGTCTAAATTTTTTATTCCTGATTAAATTTTAATGATCCGAAACGTTCAATGTGTTTAAAACATGTTATTAAAAGTACCCGCGAGAAATCAGCTCAAAATATTACCGGAAAGAATTTGACCCGAACAATAGTTCAAAATACTGACAGAAACTCTTTTATGAACCACTGTTTGGATCAAGCTCTTTCTGATAATATTTTGAACTGATTTCTCACGAGTATCCTTAAAAACATGTTTTAAACACATTGAACGGTTCGGATCATTAAAATTTAATCGAGAATCAAGAGTTTAGACGTTAGTCTAATATTGATCTAAAAAAATATTAGTCCACAGAGCCGACTCCATGTATATATGGGTACGAAGAAGAAAAAAAGGTTCATCAGCCCCCTAGTCATTATCAGCCCTGAGAGTTAAACCAATGATTAAGATTTGAAATTTTAAGAGTTTGTTCACTTTTAAGATTTTAAGTTGAAATTTTCCGGTGTCATCAATTCTTATGAAATCAGTCCATATAAAACTTTGTCCCGACTTTAAAAGAGCTCCCACCAATAGACAGCAAAAAATTGATCTCCAAAGATTAATATAAACGGACCTGAGTTATAAAAAAATACCTAATCATAATATTCCACACAAAAAGGAGTGGAGAGCCAAAACACTACACATGTTTACAAATTTCACACAATATGAAAGGAACGTTTCAAATAAATCCACTCTATCTCTGTCCCCTCCTGCTCCCCTTAAAGCTTATATACCATGCTTTTAGAGCAATTCGATTCGTTAGTGTCAAAATAGCATTGTGGAAGTTATCTTTTATGTCAAAATATAGTTATGCCAAAATAACATTATTTTGTCATTTTAAGCATAAATATATTTTTTTCTCCCTATGCAACCACCTCTTCCACACTTTGAAGATGATGGGGAAAGTATGGCAATAGCAAAATGTAATGTGAAACTTGGCAACAAGAATGGCATTGCTAGCATTTGGAATTGAATTTGGACAAGGTTTTGCCATTCTCTGCCAAATTGTGACACTGGCATGCCATTTTGGCATATAGGGGTGGACTTGCTCTTATCTGTGCACCAACAAATTCTAATGGCACATAGAAAGAAGAAAAATCTACAAACACAGATTCTCGTGCATAAATCCGAACACATCTGTGTCCAGAACCATCTAATGCGCACGGGATCTACAAAATAATGAAGGCCCTGCATGCATAAGACAGTTCTAGACACAAATGTGTGAATCTGTCCACGGGAGTCAGTGGTTGTAAACTTGCTCGAGAAAGAAACTATGGACCCCCGAGGCTGGAAGCTGATATGGAATGTTTAGCTACCACAAAAATCTCAACGGAGGGCAATCAAGGAAATGTAAATGAAGAACTGACAAGAGGGTTAGTGGTCCTAGAGGTGAAGGGCAGTGCCCTCAAGTCCCATGACCTATGTTATGTCTTATGCAAGGGCAAGGCAATTGGGTTTAGGGTAGGGGTTGGCCACCCTGTGTTCACGACCCTACTTCAGACTTGCCTAGGGCTCAGCTTAATAAAACCCAACAAACCCTTATCTGGTTTCATTCAAAAAGAGTACGCAAAGCAAGCAAAGAAAAGCATCGTGTAAAAAAAACTCGATTTCAATATTCGACAGTAAGAAAACGTAGAGGTGAACGAGGAAACCACGCGCTAAATACTTCAACACCAAGGAGACCGAAAATTATCTTCCAGTAATTTGTCATTTTTGTTTAATTTATTTATACTAATAGCAAAGGATAGGACGTGTTTAAAGGCACAGCTTTAGACCTTTATGCCGTGGCATACTTCTGAGTCCAGGATCGAGCAGTCATCTCATACTTCGTTCTGTTGCTCTTGTACATCTGGGCAATCTCAGGAACTAGAGGATCATCGGGGTTTGGATCTGTAAGCAGCGAACAGATGGATAGCAGCACCTGCAAAAACGCCACGAGAAAATTATGGAAATGTAGAGACCAGATGGGGAGATTTACTTCATTTATCTGGGCCATGACCGAGTCTTTGGACATAAGGCTTCAAAGAACTTTATATCCGGGCAACCAGAAGTATCCTTAGTTGTTTACAATTCATCATATTGAATCGATTCAGAACAACATCTAAATTGACAACTAAAACAGACTTCAATTGAGATAATGCTAGCAAACTCAGCAAGTTGCAATATACGGCATGGAACCTATTAGGCATGAAAACAAAAGAAAAAATCACCTTCGATATCGTAAGGGCTGGGCTCCACTGTTCTTTGAGAATGTCGAGGCAAATGCTTCCATTGTTGTTAATGTTGGGATGGTACACTTTAGTTTTAAAAGAAACCTGCCAAACAAGCAAAAGTAGGAATCCTCAATATAACAAGCTTATATGTGAGAAGCATATAGCAAACTAACAAGAGAAGCATAAATTGCCCAGCCCAAACTTGCGTAGGGTGAAAGATTGGGTTGGCTAAGAAGACAGGCACACAACAACAAAAAACATGCACGAAAATACATTGGGATTTGCCAAGCATGGTTTAAGAATATATAGGCCGGCGGAATGGATGAGCGAAAGGTGTCATGGAGTAGGGAATATCCGAATCTCATGTAATGCAACTAAATGGACATCGATGTTCTGCTGAGATAGGTAATTGAGAAATAAAACTAGCCTCTTTGTTATGGGAAATAATGGTCCAGGCCGCATAGAGCTTAATTTGTTGACAAATGCATTTAGAAATGGAAATGATAATGATGTATTATTACCTTTGGTGGCTTGAATGGGTAATCTGGTGGGAAGTGAATATTAACAAGGAATACACCACCTGCAAATGGGCTGTCTGCTGGACCCATAATTGTTGCTTGCCAATGGAACATGTCCGTCCCGGCAGGTCCTGTACCAACAGAACTCAACTACAATTAAAAATAGCGGATGTATATTGAGGAAGAATTTTAACTGAAGGAAGAAAGTTATATGGCCAATGACCCTAAAAGACTAAAAACTCCGTATCCAAATCGTGAAGTGTGAAATTTGAGTACAACGTAAATGGATTCATAATGACAGCCTGTAATTTCTGATTCAAACAATTAACTCGCACCAAATGGAACCGCAACAAACAAATCATAGTAAGATTCTAACAACTAGGCTCATGTTAGGAGCTATAGTTTTTCCTCTTTGATATCTGTTCACAAAAGAATCTTCAAACACCTCCCTCGTGCCACTGGTGACTTCAAATCAGAAAACCAAAATTCCAATGTATAACTTGACCATACCGGTAAACTAGGGCTCATACCCACGAGAAAATGACAGCCACACCACAATGTGATACCCCATTTTTCACTGAACTTAGTGTATAAGGTAAAAGTTTTATCGACAAAAACTATGTTGAACGTCCATAAAAAAGCAACACGAAAAACATTAATGCACCATACCAAAGCAACCTTCATCTCAATAAATATTAAGCATGTCAAGTGCAAGCAACACAATTTTCACAGGTGAGGGGAAGCCTCAGAAATAGGAGTCAGAAGGGATAGTTAAAAAATGAACAAACCAGCACTGCAAGAGGTCGGAGGATCCTTCTCCAGGTCCCTTAACTCCTTTTGAATCCTCTTCGAAGCCATAACCAATTTTCTAGAGATGATAACACTGGAAGAGATCTAACTGCAAAATACCACCCCACATTAAAGAAATACAGGAGGAGAACTACGGTGTACATGCCAATAACTCGCACAATATAGAGTGGAAAAAATATTGCGAAGAAATCAGACGTTCTAAACTCTTTAAGAAGGATACAAGCACAAAACCTAGTCTTAGATAAGCGAACAATCGAGTGAATTAAGTAATCCAAATAGAAGCATATTCTCATCATTTAGAAAGAAAAAAAAAAAAAACAAATGTCTATTATGTAATCTAATAAAAGATCCTAAACACAACCAAACATGTGAATGAAAATGGATATTCCAATCTCATTTCATTCTAGTTTCATTCCAACCTTAATTCCATTCTTATGTTCATCACTCCATTGTATTCCAGTGAACCAAATGCACCATATGAGAAAAAGAAACAAAAAAAATGAGGGGAAGTGATTTCTTTTGGATTGTCTATAGTCAAACGAGTTCAACTCAACTTTGAGGAGGTTCCTTATTAGTAAACACATGCACCAGGAGAAACCGGCAATAATTGTATGATTATTTGTACATGATATTATTGCCTGAAACCCATACTTGTGTGGTTATTACATGTTTTTTACATGATTTTCAATCGTAAATTCTTTAAGGAGATGCTAAGTGTTGAGGATCATACCACTATTAGATATTATGACTGGTAGGTTTCTTTACTAAGATATTGGAGTAAACTAATGAAGATTTATACCCCAGAGGCCGGAAGTAATAGTCAAAACACACTTTCCCTTCCTATTTCTTACCCTCATCTCTATCGAAATAGATACAAAGAAAAAACACTCTCAAAACAAAGTATACTTGTACTACCCAGTTCGGCAATACCTTCAAAGAGTGCGCCTTCTTATAATCATATTAACCAGCCGTAGCGCGTAATCCCTATCTTATTTTGTTGTCTCTTTTCTCATAGATTTTAAGAAGATTGCAAAAAATCCTACATTGTAAACTAATATTCTCCACTATGAATTTTTAAGTTTAATACTATCCAATAGTTGTGAATGTTTTTACCGGAACCCCACGTTGAATTCATCACTCTCTACAATGGATACGGATACCAACAAGCTCTCCTCCCAACTTATAAAAAGGGCTTAATTTAGTCTTTTGCATATGCTCAGCGAATGAAACATTAGATATACCAAAAGCCAAACAACTGTAACCAAATACTAAATCACAATATACTATATATACTGGAGAAATTTGACGGGCAACAAGCAGTGGAACTGAGTTTGGAGAGGATGGCGAGGATAATATCGTCATGTAATCTATCAAACAGAAGGACACAACAAAGGAATTGTATGAAACAAAAACATCGTACACGACGACTTTAGCATCGATGATATCAAATGCACCGCAACATAGAGGAGTGTGGAGTCAGCTGACCCTATGGAGGAAATGAAAAATTCTCCTGCTATGGTGTACAGTTTAATGGGCTACAAATTTGATTCCATTGAATACAACAGTGACCAGATCAATTACGCAAAACACAAGATTATTTCTTCTCTAACCCCCACTATTCGACTATTAGATTTTCTTGAACTTTTTGATCTCTGTCGTCTCTGAGTTGCCAATGGAATGTAGTTTTTTTTTAGAATAATGCTATACATTACTTTTTAATGTTTTACCTCTTGCTTCTTAAGCTCTAGAATTGTAGGCATTGTTATAGGGTTTAATTCATTTAAAACCATGGTTTATGCTATTTAAATTGGGACGGATATTGCCGAAAAATATTTTGCTAAATATACTAGATTGCTACTATACATTCAACAATTGAGAGTATTATGCAACAATTTCATTTGACAATTGTGAGTATTATGCAACAATTTTAAAATATGGAGCTCCTAAGTTAACGTGTTTGCATACTTTTTGCAACATAGGAGTATTATGCTTTTGGCCTCTTCACTTGACCCCGCTCGATTTTCTTAAAATCTTCCGGTGCGAAATTAAACTCATAGGATATACATGAGTAATTCAAAGAATAAATAGAAAGATCTTAGAAAAATCTATCTTTTAAGCTACAATTGTTACAGGTTCGAAAATTAATCAATCAATTTTACTCTATTAAAATTAAGATCTTGCCCAAATCATTTCACCTAAGCTATAAAATAACCACAAACATTTCATCTAGTGTATAAAACTATAACAAGCATTTCATTCAAATAAAAAAAATATTTTTACTATGCAGATTGGGCAAAAAATTATTTCGCATTTGAATAAGAATCAACGATGAATAATACTTTACGTGTCTATAATTAGAAAGATATCTTAATTTTTTAATTAATGAATGACCCTTTCCTATATTTTTTTAAATACGAAAAATCGTCAAGTGTTGTTTTAAATTAATATGATGTAACACTTTATATTTATCTCAAAAGAAAATTTATTAAAATTTTGATCTCACTAGCCAAGATTTCTGACTTTGCACCTGCTTACGAGTATAGAAGTTTTATTAGATTCGCGATGTATGAGTTGTTGGAAATACATGAATAGGAAAGTGTTCCATGGCATACAAACTGTTTTCTACATAACTAGACCCCATAACTCCGTTCATTTCATTAAGAAATTGATGTAAAAAATTGGAAAAGGGGGCAATGCACAGCAAGGCGTGCTGTGCACCAAAACAACGTCGTTTTGGCACGCAGCAGGAGCTTCTGTGCATCACAGCCTCCCCAATTTCTAAAAAATTACTGTTCAAAAAATTCTAATGAAGTGAAGTGAAAAACAAAGGAACGTACTATTAAAAAGTCAAAAAATAGTAGGCTTATTGGTGCAAGAAACTAGTAAAAAAACAAGATTCTTGTAAAATTGTATTTTTTGCCCAACATGTTTTTAGAAAAAACTAATACTCGGGAAATATAGAGATCCCACAAATTTCCTACTTTCTGAACCCATAAAAAATACAGAAAAATACATAATCCTGTCCTTTTCTTCGCCAACTGACATGTATAAATTTCTGGAGTCACTAATGGATGATATCAACATAAAAAATTCGATGATCTAATCATCACAAACAAACAAAACCTAAATCAAAACCCCGCATGCATAAACCCTAACAGCAAACAGAACAAAAAAATACTGAAAAAAACTAGATAGCGATGATTTTCAGCAAACAGAACAGAAAAATACTGAAAAAAACTAGATAGCGATCAAAATCATGGATCCGAACCATGAAACATCAAGCAATACATACACGCAGAGATCCAAACTTACATACATCTAATTGAAGTGAATCGTTACCAGAGAGAGGGAAGCTGCCTGTTGCCTGCTGCTGGCTAGGGTTTGGTTGTTCCTTCTGCGATAATGGAAACCTTCTGCCAATCGCATAGGGTAGTGCAATTCGGACGCAACCTACTGGAATCAAACTTTATGAACAGAGTGGGAGACACCTCTGCGTTTCTTTTCTATTTGTAGGATCCTTGTTTGCGGCGAACCGTGGGGACCATCATCCCATGCACGTGCTTCCAAAAAAAGGGG
>JABCMJ010001408.1:0-12932 GCA_014822125.1 Arbutus unedo
AAGAGATTTTGTAGAATCCTCCATTTTTTTGTAGAATCAAATTCTATCCTCTCTAATAAAGAAAAAAATAGAATATGATTTGCAGCTTCAATTTTTCTCCAAAATCGAGAAATAGAGTAAAAAATAAAAATATAGAATGTAAGTTGTAGAAGCCATGAGAGAGTACTCTAATACTCTTTTTATAAACTATTAATTTTGTATGGCAACACTAGATCATAAATTACAAGAATATCTCTAACTCAATACTCTACTTTTACCTCAATTTATTCGGTTGAAAGTATTAATATGATATATAGCAGAGATTAAAAATTATCTATATATCAGTTCAACTTTAAGTTCAATTTCATTTCAGTCTTTCTTATTTTAATTTAAATATTCAATTCTCCAAATTTTCACATTGAGTTCAATGTGACTCGTCAATTTAGGTGTGCCCATATTTATAATGAAAAAGCCTCATGTGCAATGCAAATGACCTCATTAGAAAGGTATTTGTCGTATTTTCTCCTCATTTTCCTTCACCTCTTGTTTTGTAAATTTTCTAATTATTTTCTTGAAAACAGATGAGAAAGTTAATTTATTTGTTACTTTATTTTCCTTTTCTTTACAAAAATACAAAACAACAGAAAATAAATAACCTTTTAATTATTTTCCTTTCCTTTCCTTTCCCTTTCTCTTTCTTTTTCTTTTTCTAGGTACCAAACATATATATGGCCAATAAACAGAAGCTTACAAGTTTTTGAATTCATCAGGAATCCAACGACAATAGGTGCCTAAGCATATATGTCTTCTCCTTTTGAAATTCATTCAGAATGCAGCAACAAACTTTTAGACCCGTGAAACAACTGCATTACTATTTCTTTGCCTCCAGCAGCCAAAAAATTACTCTTTCAAACTTCAAAATGCATTGCAATTTCTTTGGTGCTTTTGGGTTGCTTATTGTATTTTTTTCGTTAATTTGTTTTGTTGTTTGTGTGTGTATTTGTGTGTGCGTATGTGTGTGAGAGAGAGAGAGGAGAGAGAGAAATTTGGATTTCAAGAGGTCGAAGAAGAAAAGAGTAAAATACCACAAATACTCTTCTAATGAGGTCATATGCATTGCACATAGGGCCTTTCTGTTAGAAACATAGACGGGCCCAGACAGATGAGTCACATTGAACCCAATGTCAAAGTTTGGAGGGCATAATATTCAAATTGATACAAGAAGAACAAAAATAAAACTGGACCTAAAGTCAAAGGGATATATGGGTGGTTGCCTTGGGTTATTTGAATCTTCTCGGCCGTTGGTGTTGGACTCAGCTCAGGATTTTAGGGTGGATTGGTAAGTCTGGATGTACCCTAGCAACCGAGTGCACCTTCTCTCCCTTCTCGGTATTGCAAGGACTCAATCAATGTTCTCTTGCAGGGCCCTCTTTTTCAATACTTTCACAACTCAAGGTCCTACAATGCAACAGATACGTATGGTTAGAAAACCGAACGTATAAAGATGTAAATTAACGAGATAGTCGAGTCTATTTGTTTGTCCAATGGCCCTCGGTACAAGGAAGTACCTTAGCTCGCCAAGGGCAAACTTGAATTTTCCCCTCACTATGTTGAACTCATTTGCATACTTGTCTAAGTCTGTTAGTTTCCTAACCAATTTCGTTTGGCTTGTTCGATAAGAGAGGTATGTTCTCTGGGAGGCTCAGTTTGTGCCTGCATAATAGACACCGAATAGGTCTCCTACTCGAAAGGGAACGCTAAACTTTCTCTTCATTTTGACAATCCCCATTATCACTCGGTAAAAGTTGATTGTGAGCTACGATATGGTCAAGTAGAGTGTAACACTTGCCTAAGAAAGGGATGAAGGGGAAACTGAACTTGCCCCCATTCAATTATTGCCAGTAACGACATTATGATCTACCACTCATCAACATGGGGCTCCTCACTCGGCTGGATCAAGTCTACGAATACGTTGTTCGGTATGTCGTAGGCCACTCGAAACTCAACCATGCTCTCGGCATTAGAGAAAAACTTGGGGTAGTCCGTCTCTTCAACACCTGACACCTTAGAAGGCTAATTTGACTCTAATCCGTTGGTGCCAGATGATAGCACTTCTGTAGAGTCGACCTTGGATTCAGACATCCTATCGAAGTGCACGGGTGATGTGAGACAAAAAGAAAAATTGATCATGAGAAGTTCGGTCTACATCTAACAAGGCTCAGCCATGAGGCAAGACCCTCGGTGAGTTACTGGGGTTAATTTGACAGCCCCATGGCCATTAGTTTCGAATTTCTTTCATAAACCCATAAATTGCAAGAAACTAACTAGAATATACGAGGATTTACAAGTTGAAATGCGAGGAAAAGGTTGATCCAGTACCTAAAACTCGCAAATAACGCTGGAACGACGTGAATTCGAATTTAAAGGAATGAATCACGAGGGGCTTCAATTCTTTAGAGTTTGAATATGAGAGAGAGAGAGAGAGAGAGAGAGAGAGAGTGAACGTGTGAGTCTTTCTCTAGAAAGTCTTTCCTATATACTATAGCATGGATCTCAAAGCGGTTGCGCAGGAATATGAAGGGTTTCAATTTCAGCCATTGGATCAGTGACACGTGGCACAATTTGGTCGGTGAAAGTTAGAGAGAGAGAGAGAGAGAGAAAGAGTGAACGTGTGAGTCTTTCTCTAGAAAGTCTTTCCTATATACTATAGCATGGATCTCAAAGCGGTTGCGCAGGAATATGAAGGGTTTCAATTTCAGCCATTGGATCAGTGACACGTGGCACAATTTGGTGGGTGAAAGTTCGTGTGACCTATCACGTCTACTGCCTATGATTCCCTCAAAGAACGGTTTGGGGCAACCAATTGAGTAACACCATATGGATGTCGAATGTTGGCGCATGACAAAGGGCTCCAGCCGAACCTCCTCATTAGTCGGTATTTCTTATCGGTTTGAAGATCTTTGAGGTTGCCGTCTCTGGTCGTGCTTCCAAGGGCTTTATGCCTGGCACAACCACGTGGAGATGTCCCCCCACCCCCTCCCCACATTGTGGCTAGTTGTTTGAAATTGGTTTTTGTATGGGTTAAAATATTTGAAAATAAGTTTTAATACTTTAAATTTATTTATTTTATTATGATACTAAAATTGCAGGTCTTTGCAGGGTAAACAATTTTTTTCTGAGAAACAAGCGCCGATACGATCCTCTAATACTTACGGTAAAATAACGAATCTGTTTTACGAAAACTATGAATCCACATGATTTCGTTCGATATTATTTATGTTTGTATTTTATTTTCTGGATCAATTCTCTATAGAAATTATGTTACGTAATTCTTGTTATTAATTAATGAAAATATTTTTTGAAATCCGATCAACTGTTCGCATATTTATTTTCCACAATTTGTTGTGTTTATTTTTTCTTTTTTGCATTCGCTTGCTATTTAATTTTGGTAATAGTAGTTGACGAGGGTAAAAGTATAATTGAGAAAATATGTTTATCCTCATCGAAAAAAGATTTAGTTTGGCATCAAATAGAAGATACATCAGGATACACGTGCCAATCACATGAGGGTATGCCCGACCTGAGAAGGGTTATCTGTACTTTATTCTAGCCGAGAAGGTCAAATATGTAGCCAACCGATCTTAAAAAGATGACTTGGTAAGCAGTCGACCTTATAAAGGTGGTCCAACGTCTTGCCGACCTGAGAATGGCGGTCTGAGATACTATCAACCCAAGAAAGGCGATGAGTGATTATTATTCTGAGGTAAGACAGAATTTCAAATAAGTCAAGATACAGTTCTAACAGATAAGGATGAGAAATCCACGACCAATTTAATTAATACAAGAAGTATTAATTGGATGAAACTCTAATGATAAAAGATAACTGCTTGATAGAGAGTTATCTTATTAGTAGCCAATTAGAAGACATTTCACTCTAATCAGAATCCTAAGAGAATTAGGATTAAAGACAAGTCTATAAATAAAGTTCTATATCAATAAAAAGAAAGTACATCCTAACTCGTGTATAATTTCGCTTGTTAATAGAGAATGTTAACTTGAGTTATTGATTATCTTATGAGTTTTGCCTGACTTAATTATCAGAATGTCTTCCTGCCACCGTGGCAAAGGACTCTTTGACGATTTATTATTCTACATATCACAGATCCATTAAATTAAGAATGTTGTTTCTGGTGAATAGTAAAGTATTAGTTTTCCATCTTGATTGAGGGAATTTACCTATCTACAATAGTATTGCATTGATCCTTGACTAGGGCTGGTCTTGACATTTTTAGAGTCCTAGACGAGTATAAAAATTAGAGCTCTTATATGTTTTTTTAATTAACTCAAAAAAATTAAAAGTAAAGAGAACTTAAAAATATGATTTTGGTTAAAATGAAAGGCGCAAGGACCCTTACACCTTTTTTCTCTCCAATCCAAACTAAGCTTTCGAGGGCAATTTAATCAGTCGGGTCGGCCCTGTCAGTGACACGATCAGTGGAAATAATAAAGTGAGTTTACGCACAAACAATGGTCTGGTGTATGGATAAGTTGGAAAAAAAACCCGCAAAAGGACAAATAAATGGTGCGAGGACACAAGAGGATCACGTTTTGTATGTTTTGGCACTTTCCTGTAAAGCTCTTTCGGTCACATAGAATTATGGTTTGGTAATTTTCCAATTTCAATTTTAACAAAATGAAAACGAAAGGAGAAATAGACCAAAACCGAACTATAAAGAGAGATAAAAATTCACTCTTCCCCATCCTCCTACTCCTGCTGCTGCTCCTCCTCCACTTAAATTTTCGCCATTCAACCGCCGCCAAACCAGTCCGGATACCGGAATACCGCGCTCTCCTCTCTCTGAAAGCAGCCATCACTGACGACCCCCAGTCGGCGCTTTCCACTTGGAACATCTCCACCAGCCACTGCACGTGGGCTGGGGTCACGTGCGACGCCAACCGCCATGTGAAAGCGCTCGACATCTCCGGTCGTAACCTCTCAGGGATTCTCTCCTCCGACGTCGGCCATCTCCCTTACCTCCTCGACTTCACCATCGCCGCCAACCAGATCTCCGGCCCCATCCCCCCCGTTATCTCCCTCATCTCCTCCCTCCGCTACCTCAACCTCTCCAACAATGCCTTCAACGAAACCTTTCCTCCACAACTATCCCGCCTTAGAAATTTACAGGCAAGGATATCATCAAATTACATTCGCCCGCCATCTCTAATTTAAAAAATTAGAACAATTAACTGGTTCTCACTGTATTAATGCATCGGTTCGCCGTCTATAAACTAAATTATGGATTCCTTCTTATTTACAGGTGTTGGACCTTTACAACAACAACATGACCGGTGACCTCCCTGTGTTTATATATTTAATGTCGAGCCTCCGCCACCTCCACCTTGGCGGAAACTATTTCGCCGGGAGCATTCCACCGGAGTACGGCCAGTTTCCCTCCCTCGAGTATTTAGCGGTTTCTGGAAACGAGTTAACCGGTTTCATTCCCCCTGAAATAGGAAACATATCGACCCTTCAACACCTCTACATCGGGTACTACAACACCTTCACCGGAAGTTTACCACCGGAGATCGGAAACTTGTCAAAACTCATCCGGTTAGACGCCGCAAACTGTGGACTCTCCGGCAGGATTCCGCCGGAGATTAGCAAGCTTCAGAACTTGGATACCTTATTTCTCCAAGTGAACACTTTCTCGGGTCCGTTAACGACGGAACTCGGTCACTTAAAGAACCTGAAATCCATGGATCTGTCGAACAACATGTTTACTGGCGAAATACCGGTGTCTTTCGCTGAGCTCAGGAACTTGACGCTTCTCAATCTGTTCCGAAACCAGCTCCACGGGTCGATACCGGAGTTCATCGCCGAATTGCCCGAGCTCGAGGTGTTGCAGTTATGGGAAAATAATTTCACCGGAAGCATTCCTCAGGGTTTGGGAACCAATGGAAAGCTTCAGATTGTGGATCTCTCGTCGAACAAATTGACTGGCATTCTGCCTCCTTATTTATGTTCTGGTAATAGGCTTGAAACCATAATTGCTTTGAGCAACTTCTTGTTTGGTCCCATCCCGGAATCGCTAGGCCAGTGTCAATCATTGAGTCGAATTCGACTGGGAGAGAATTATCTAAACGGTTCGATATCAAAAGGGTTGCTGAGCTTGCCTATGCTAAGCCAAGTTGAATTTCAGGACAATCTTCTCTCTGGGGAGTTTCCACAAACAGATTCAATATCTATCAGTCTTGGACTGGTTAGCCTCTCGAACAATCAGCTCACGGGTTCTTTACCTGCTAGTATTGGAAACTTCTCCGGCGTCCAGAAGCTTTTGCTCAAGGGGAACCAGTTTTCGGGCCCCATTCCTCCCGAAATTGGGAGATTACAGCAGCTATCGACAATCGATTTCAGCCAAAACAGGTTTTCAGGTCCAATCGCTCCGGAGATCAGCGAGTGCAACGTTTTGACATATGTCGACCTTAGTCAGAACCAGCTCTCCGGCGAAATTCCGACGGAGATTACAGGTATGCAAGACTGGAGCTACATTATGGACAAAGTTTATGCCGCCCTTGTGTTTTTTATAATCTTATTCTATTACTCCTAAATTTGGAGACGAATTCTTCTACAATACATATCGGAGTCCCCCAGCTGTTTCACACAGTGTGCAATGATATCATTTGTTTTGATTTCCTGCTATGTTATCTGCAAATGCCGATAATTTGCTCGGTAATAACCATTGGAAGGTGTTTTATTTTAGTTAAGATCAGAACATGTGAGAAAGAATCTTTGAAAGTATTCAGTTAGATTAATTGATTTCTTCTCCATAATGCATATGTAATAATGTTACGGGTATCAAAAAAATATACCAAAGTGTCTACTTCATACTTACAAGGTGTGGGTTGCGAAACCAAAAACTGTTGTAAGCATAGGTTAAATTTTTTCCGTACACTTTTCCAGCATCTATAGCACCCCTACGTGAGCAATTATCTTCATTTTGGCGTCCTAACGCTCCAAAAACTGGCTTAACTTACCTTGTCCCCTTTAAACAACGCTTCTGCTTCATCTTTGCAGGTATGAGGATCCTGAATTACTTAAATTTGTCGCGAAACCACTTAGTGGGAACCATTCCAGAGGCCATTGCCACGATGCAGAGCTTGACTTCTATTGATTTTTCCTATAACAATCTATCCGGGTTAGTCCCAGGCACTGGCCAGTTTAGTTCCTTCAATTCCACTTCTTTTGTCGGCAACCCTGATCTCTGTGGCCCAAACTTGGGGCCTTGCAAAGATGCGATTGCAAACACCACTCACCAAGGCCATGTCAAAAGCTCATTCTCATCTTCCTTGAAGCTCTTGCTTGTTATGGTGTTGCTAGTGTGTTCAATAGCTTTTGCGATTGCAGCCATTTTAAAGGCCCGGTCGTTGAAAAAGGCAAGCGAGGCTCGTGCATGGAAACTAACAGCTTTCCAACGTTTGGATTTCACTTGTGATGATGTATTGGACTCTATGAAGGAGGATAACATTATAGGGAAAGGTGGTGCTGGTGTCGTTTACAAGGGAGTGATGCCAAATGGTGATGAAGTGGCAGTCAAAAGATTACCCGTGATGAGCCGTGGGTCGACCCACGACCATGGGTTCAATGCCGAGATACAGACCCTTGGGAGGATTCGACACCGTTATATTGTTAGGCTATTAGGATTTTGTTCGAATCACGAGACAAACCTTCTGGTCTATGAGTATATGCCTAATGGGAGCTTGGGTGAAGTTCTTCATGGGAAGAAAGGGGGGCATTTGGTTTGGGACACGAGGTATAAGATTGCCGTGGAGGCTGCAAAGGGTCTTTGCTATCTTCACCATGATTGTTCGCCGTTGATTATACATCGAGATGTGAAGTCTAACAACATATTGCTTGATTCCGATTTTGAAGCACATGTTGCTGATTTTGGGCTTGCCAAGTTCTTGCAGGATTCGGGCACTTCCGAGTGCATGTCTGCTATTGCTGGCTCGTACGGATATATTGCACCAGGTAAAATTCCAAACCAAGACCATTTGACAATAGACAAACTTTTGAGTTTCAGTTTCAGTTTCAGTTTCAGTTGCATTAATTGCATCTATTCTTCTTGTTTAGAGCATATTCAATAGTTGAAGCCAGAGTGACAATGCTAAAGTCCTTTTCTAACCATCTGCAGTACCAAAATGCTTTCATACGGCAAATTTGGGACAAGATTTAGGCAAGCTGTGATTTGGCATTGGACTTAACTAGCTATTGGAGTTAAACTTGTTGGCGAGGTTGCCAAATTATAGGTTTGAACATGAATTTCGCTACCCATGGCCATTGGGATGCTCTTATGTGATCTAGTTTGACTCTAGTTTTTATATTGACACGACATGTGATCCTTGGTTGTCTTTTAGATTACACCATTGTTTGTAACTATCAGTCTCTCTCTCTCTGGCTCTTGCATTTAATGAATCTGTTGGTAAAAATGATTATCATGGATCTTGACTGAGGTCACCAACAGATAGGCCTGCTATTGTCCATAAATGGGCTGAGGTATGAAAGTGATTTCTAACTACTTGGTACTGTTTCTGTTGGTATTTTAGTAGTAGTACAGGACCAAAAATCAAAGCTACCTTTGCTTCCCCAAGTCGAAGTAGGCATATTTTAAATTTTTTCCTGCCTAATTTGAACTGCCACTAGCCTTAGTAATATAAATGATATATTATGTGGACATGATTTCCAAAACTAGGTAAAAATAAAAATAAACGAATAAGAACTATTTAGAAGCAAAATTAATGTCTGTTGAGTCCAAAATAGATAGTTTTAAAAGCATACTTTACATAGACCTTAACAACAGATACAAAGTCTTTTATGGAGAGTTTATTAGACTCTTCAAGTTGGAGATACTAATGGAATGGAGACACTATAACATGGCAAGCGACTAATCCATTTTCATTTTCATACTTCTTTTGTCTGCAGAGTATGCCTATACACTGAAGGTTGATGAAAAGAGTGATGTTTACAGTTTTGGCGTGGTTCTCTTAGAACTTGTATGTGGCAGAAAACCAGTTGGAGAATTTGGTGATGGAGTAGACATCGTACAATGGGTGAGAAAGATGACCAATGGGAAAAAAGAAGGAGTGCTTAAAGTCCTTGACCCACGACTTCCAACGGTTCCCCTTCATGAAGTGATGCACGTTTTCTATGTTGCGATGCTGTGTGTTGAAGAACAGGCTGTTGAGCGTCCTACAATGCGCGAAGTTGTCCAAATCCTAGCAGAGCTTCCGAAGTCACCTAATAACCTAAAACAGGGAGATTCAATTGTGACAGAATCATCCCCACCACAATCCAATGCTTTGGAGTCTCCCACAGAAGCAGGTAGAGACCCAAAAGAACATCACCAGCATCGATCACCACCACCTGATCTTCTTAGCATTTGAAGCTTTGTATGAGTCTTGTTTTAGTTTACATTTCAAGAATTGGGTTGGCCAGTGTAATTTTTTTGCTTTTCTTTATTGGGCTGGGTAGTTCTGGATTTGGGGGTTGTAACTCTTTCAGCTTCAAGGAGGTGTTAATGTTTCAAATTTTGTATGTACAGGGGGCATGTTAGGGGTCCCTTTATAATATAAGTTGGTCTTCGTAATGTGCTATTTTCAGATGAACAGAATCTCTCTCTCTCTCTCTCTCTCTCTCTTCCCTCCCTCTATCGCTATAACACTTTTTGTGGGGGGCAGATCTAACGGTGTCGTGGCCTGATCTGTAGATGGACCCCCCCCCAAGTTTGATTTATCCTATACGCCATGCATGCACTTCACCCACATGCTAAGATGGGAAGTTGTTAACATTGTTAAGTGAGATTGTCCTATTGGGTGGTTGAGATTTTTAAATCATGACAATGCAGAATCTTTTACCCTTTTATTGAGTTGCAAAATAACAAAGTCTATACTTTGATTACAGGTCAATAAACCCTAAAGATATTAAAATGTTACCACTATGACCCCAATTAGAATTATTTGGCCTTCATCAATTAACTCGCAAACCTATTATTTTATCAATTACGCTACATGAAAAATTTAAATTGGGCAAACTAACGAATATGTAAAAATTAAAATAAGTATAAAGGTAAGCGAACACAAGAGGCGCAGATATACGTAGAAAACTCTTAAAAGGATAAAAACCACGGGAAGGAATCACTATGCTAACCATTATGCGATTACAAAATAACATATACTCACAACTATAACTCACTCACAATTAATCTAAGATTGATTGTCGAATTCTCGTTCATTGCACCCAGTGATTGATCGTCTATGCCTGAATTCACAAGCCTTCCAAGAAAATGTTGTTGTTAAAGAAATGAACAACAAAACCCTTGGTGATGAAGATTTATACTCCATGTTCCATTTTGATCCGATGTAATACCAAGGTATATATCAAAGAAACACTCAGAGCTTATGAATATTCAGAAACTGCTCTTAAAACATGTATAACTCTGTATTTCTCTGTGATTAGCAGCAACCCTAGCTGCTGATATTTATAAAAAAACGCAAGTCGCTGGAGCAATTTTCCAATTTAGTCGCTTGAGCGATTCCTCCGAATTGCAAATATCTTCCAAGTCCGATTTTGGTAATTGTTGGATCAATCTAGAAATCTTCTTCATCTTGGAACCACCCTAAATTGGTTAGGCAATGACTTCTAACCTAACTAAGCAACTTCTAAGAATAAAAATTGCCAAAAAATGTTTAATAAAATACAAATTGCATGAATTATGATTCCTTCCATACTCTAAACAGACACTCTAAATCTAAAATAAAATAAAATAAATTACATTACATGAAAATATCTAATGTGTTCTTACTAAGAAATTACTAAATATCACAAAGAGCAATTTGAGACTAACACTACAATTACAGGCGAAAACACACACACAATGTCCCGTATGTCACACAATGGGAGTGTATGTTTGTATGCAATGGCGTGGTTTAAATATTTTTGTTTTTCAATTTATCTTACTCATAAGCATTATTAAAGTTTGAGCTTAGTATTGAAAATTGAAAACAAAGAAGGTCAAACTTTGCATTTGGTGTGGTGGGTTGTTCGTCAGAAGTAGCTCTGTTCTTGCACGTTAGGTGGGCATGACAACAGCTCAGGTTGAGGCTGTGTTTTTTTTTTGTAGTCTTTGTGCTTTTTGTGTTTGTACGTCATGATACTTCTGGCGACGTACACCACCACGCGCCTAATGTTAATGTCCTTTTCTTTTTCTCAGCAACAGTTTAGGTATCCTTTTTGTGTGAACCAATGGCACAGAGATGATGGGACTTGCTAGTATATATGTTCCGAATACATTCGGATATAGATGTGTTCAAAATTATTGGATACACATAGAATTTATAAACTATTGAGTGTTTTACGTACGTTTAACGATTTCAAACACATCTGTGTCCTTAACATTACTCTTTTACTTAACTATGTCCCTAAAAGTGCTTAAAATTTAATAAAACTCATCTATAAAATAATTATAAGATTTTTATTTATTTACAGGAGCATAATTGTTTTATTGTATACATAGTGACAAGCATAATTAATAATAGAAATACTTTAATATGTTCGATGTACAAAAAGGCAAACCAAATTATATGGCTCATTTTATGATTTTTAATGCTAAGACTGATGTTTGTTAAAAAGTAGGAGAAACAAATTAATGGAGTCAAAAGTATTAGATTTGATGACCTGGCATGCTCATCAACTTCGGATGGTCTCCAGTTTGCCTACTTTTATGGCTTGAATAATGTTATTGATATTTTATTTTGTATTTTACGTTTTATCGCATGATGAGGTGATAGTTTAGAAGTGACAGTTCAATATTTGGTAAAATATGACATACAAAATGAAATGTAAGTATCATTAATTCATTATTGTTATAGCTTTGATCTTATGAATATTCTTCTCTAACTGCGCCGTGGATCAAAAAAACTTTGTCCACAATTGCGTGCTGGAGTGGAGGTGGGTTTTCCTTCGGAATTAATAGGGCATGTTTGGCTTGTTTTCTCCACCAATTTTGATACTGATGTAGATTTTGTTCATAAGGTCAGATATTAATAAGAAGGTAGTTGAATTTTTTTTTTTTTAGTACAAATCTAGGAGGTAGGACATGAATTGAACCAAACACCTAATCCTGATAAAAGGGAAGTCTTACCACTTAGGTATCCCTTTGTTCGTATTCACAAGAAAAAAAAAATTTACGAGCAAATTTTTGAATTTTAATTTTTAAAAAACAGTAGTTATATTTTGTCAAAAATTCTTATCAACTGATTTTGGAGGTCTAGGAATTCCTGGAAGCTGAAAAATAGTTTGAAATTTAGTTCTAGAGAATTTCGATTTAAGGTGCTTTTCGGATCATATTCAAATTCTATGTAATTTGAGAGCTGATGGTTACCTTTGTGCATCAAACATAACTAATTTTTGTGGCAGCTTAATCATAATTTCATAACTATACTAACAAATTAATCTATTAGTATTCAAATCTTAAATCTCTAACCTAAAGGTTAATTTAAAAATATTATTTAAAGTCTCTTTTCTACTGGTACTGCTATTGCAAACGCGCTTTTATTATCCGAATGTCAAGCTATTTGATGTATTCTCATGATGATCTACATCTCAAACTAGCACTTACCCATTGACAAAACAAAGAGCTATGTAGCTAGGCAGCCTCTTAAATCTTATTAGGGAGAATTAGGCAGCCTCGACCTATAGGAAATCAAAAGAATATCGGTGACTTCACTATGAGATTATATAAATATTGGAAACCTAATCCTATCCACCCAAAATGGTCAAAGTCATTAATCATGGGTTTGAAATTGGAATCAATTTTGTTGTTTCTCTCAGTAGTCAGTATAGCTGAGGTTATTAGATTCTCTTAGGCAGACCAACACTGTATGCTCTAAAGAACTTT